>VYZQ01061056.1:0-11467 GCA_013400655.1 Mystacornis crossleyi
GCTGTTCAAAACCAGGTATCCTCTGCTTGAACTCATTATTCTTCCATTACCTATCACACACCTGTGTGAAGGTATTAACCCTTCAAATGCTCATATATTCAGAGTGAAGCCACACGGGTGATTAAGTACCAATGCCATAGGGAGGAGACAAGTGTAACTTAAGCAGCCTTAAAAAACAAGCACATGCATAACCCCACGGGTTTTAAGCAGTCAAACCTAGACTTTCCCAGCAGCAGTAGTCAGAACAGCTCAGAACATAATCCAAATGAAAAAAAATTACTTCCTGGACAACAGTAATGAACTTGCACACCAAAATGAAGACCAGTATTCAGTTAGAAAAGAAATTGGAGACTAACTTTCAGCTAAAGAGCTAAGAACTCAATCTGAGAGCTCAGTACAACTTCTATACTATGTAACACAAGATCTTATCACCAAAAAACTGGTTTCATTGACACAGTTTATAGTCAAGCACAAGATGAAATATTGTTCATTTATCGGCTGTGGTTTTAGGAACGACAGTAATACAAATGACTCCTGGAACAGCAGCTCCACTGCTAAGACAGAATTTTTGCCAGGGATCCTAAAACTNACCTAGACTTTCCCAGCAGCAGTAGTCAGAACAGCTCAGAACATACTCCAAATGAAAAAAATTACTTCCCGGACAACAGTAATGAACTTGCACACCAAAATGAAGACCAGTATTCAGTTAGAAAAGAAATTGGAGACTAACTTTCAGCTAAAGAGCTAAGAACTCAATCTGAGAGCTCAGTACAACTTCTATACTATGTAACACAAGATCTTATCACCAAAAAACTGGTTTCATTGACACAGTTTATAGTCAAGCACAAGATGAAATATTGTTCATTTATCGGCTGTGGTTTTAGGAACGACAGTAATACAAATGACTCCTGGAACAGCAGCTCCACTGCTAAGACAGAATTTTTGCCAGGGATCCTAAAACTCCACAGCCTTTACACCTAACTGACTGTAAATTGGGGGAAAAAAAAATCATATTTTGCTCCAGCTAAAAACACAAGACTGCATCATAAAACCAGAAGACATTTAACATTTTTTTCCAGAATTCCTTGCTCCTAAATTTTGATCATATAGCTTCATAGAAGTGAAATCTAAGGTTTCTAACACTTCTCTTCTGTAACTGAAATGACTATGTATTATCAGATTCAAAGCCCACAAAGAAGAAGTTCAGCCCAAACCTGCTTATCCTGGGGTTAATTTATTGACACAGCTCACATTTAAAGAATCACAGAAAATATTGCTATTCCTCATTTAGAAGTGTTTTCCTACTTGAAATTCACATTTTATTGATAGAGCTAGTCAATTATTGGAATAAAACTGCAATCTCATGCCACACATCAACACATAATGAAAAGTTAGCACATAGGTTTTTTTTAATCTCTGGATAGCATGTTTTTTTCCCAGCAGTGATTCAGTAAGTCTGCTTGTTCATCTAGTCTATTTTGAAGCAGCTGTTAATGCTCTTGATAAATGCCCAGGCCTGCTGCAGTTATTCCCAAGACAAACTGTATTTGTTTTTGCCCTAGATGGAACATTTTATTCCTTAGTCTACCCTGCAATGCCTGACTTTGTAAAATGAGATGTTCTATAAAACACCATACATTCAGAGATCATTTAATAATTTCAAAACCTACTAATGCAGAGTAATAGTTTACCACATTTATCCAACTAGGTTAGAGCTCAAACAGATAACTCCGACCCCCTAATACACGAAATACAGTTAAACCCCACTTTATTTTACTGAAGCCCATTTAATATTTGTGACAAGATGATCTCCTTTGTATTGAGGTTGTAATTAAGCCCTTGCTGCAGCTGAAGCTACAAGCACAGTAATTTCACACACAAATTTGTATCCTGGAAAGAAATCCACCAAGTACCACAGTTTGTTTACTAAGTAGAAAGAACTTTTCCTTGAAACTAAGTCGTTGAAATATACTTTACTTTCTGTGGGATGGCACAGAAGTAAGTAAGTTTCAAATTGTTCTTTCACAGCATGTACAAAACAATACTGACTTTCAGTACTACTCAAACACTTATAAGTACACACCTAAGTAAGCACTCTCTCCATGTTAACTTTGAATAACTTGCTTTAATGTATTTATGGAGATGGAGCCCAAATAAATAGCAAGTAGAGACAATTCTTCAGTTTGTCATTTTAGAACTGTGTTGCAAAACTTTAGAAAAATCAATGAACTATAACAAAACATTAAATTCTTGAGATATTTCTTTCTACATCATTCCTTAATGCATTGTAAGAAACATGAAAATACAACAGATAGCTTTCAGTTTAAAAGCTACTTCATGTACCAACTTGATGTTCAACCCTTACAGCATTCTTTTCTTGAACTCATAAATTCAGCTTACTCATCATGTAGCTCAGGAGGGCTGTTTCTTGAGGAGGTATGGTGGGGTACTTAGCTCAGACACCAACTCAGAAGTTGCTATTATTCCTTTGAGAGTAACATTTTATCTACATAATAGTTTTCAGTTTTGGTGGGGATTGGTGGCTCTTTTTTTTCCCTTTGTGGGTTTTTGGGTTGTTTTTTTGTGGGGTTTTTTTTGTTTGTTTTTTTTTTTGCTTAAGTCTACACAGGCAACACTTTAGAACTGTTAACATAATAAATGGACATTTTAAAAATAAAATAGATTAATTCAAGTATCAAACGTATAGGGGTTTGGCCTGGAAACTTTTTAGGCCACACAAGTAACCTTTCTCACAAGAGTAATCAGTGAGACTACTCATGCAAACCAATTTACCATTATTCACATGGTAAATGTCTGCAGAATCAGACTCCAAATTAGCATTTTAGAGACATACTGCTCCCTCAATGGATTATTCATAAATACAGGACGAAAAAAAGTGAGTAGTTTTGAAACTATTGCTGTAAACTCCTCAGATTCTGACATTTTTTCCATGTCATAGCCTTAGCATAGTAACAGCTGGAATCCCAACTACTAGACTCAAAAAAACATATTAGGAAAAATTATGATTGAAAAGTTTTCCTATCAGCCATATTTTTTTATAAATGAAAAGGTAACTCCTCTTCTCTACAAAGAAGTGAAGAGCATCTTTAGCCCTCAAAACCTGACAACCCCATATTTCTGGAGTACATAGAACTGTAAAGAAATTTTAGATTTAAGTAGCTTCTAATAGAACTGGTTCAACAGTCTATTGCAGCTGTCTTCAACAAAACTTCATACTTCCCTCCAGATGACAATAACTTGTAAAAACTGGGATATTTTGAGCAGTATTTGCAACACCAGAGAATGAGGTGAACTTGGGGATAACAATGGCCTACACTTACTAAAAATAATTTTTAAAGCTGTGTCTAATAGTATTAGTTTTCATGAAGTGGAAACTTTCAGTTTATCTTCATCTTGCTTTCTTAAGATACTATTTCAAACTATTATAAACATCACACCCAAGATGACAGCTTTATGAAGAAAGAAGAACAAGTGTTTAATTTCACATTCTCATAAGGAATTGTTTCAAAAGGTTTTGTCCCCCATAATAAGCAGCGATCTCTGGAAATCCCTAAGTGTTGGGAAAATCCTCCACGTCTTGACCCTTTTTGTCTTCCTGCCATGAAGCATATTGAAAACCACTGCTGACACATGACTGTGGTCTCTGTTAGAGAGGTTCACAAAATGTAACAGGCCATATCCAATCCTTTCTCTGTGGGACCTGCCATGTACTGAACAGCCACATACTCTTTAAAGGCCCTGCTCAAGAACATGGGCTCACACAAGTTACTAGTTAATACAGAAAGTCTTGCAGATGTTAAACACAGGACAGTCAAGATTGTAATTAATCCAAGAGTTTTTAGCACTGCTTCAGGATATACTCAAAGGTACAAGCTGTCCCTACTGAACTTCAATGCATACATCCCATTTTTCAATCAAAGGGGGTCGTTTCAGTAGACAGAGTATCTACACAACACAACAGACCATGTGATTGTTCTGTTCCATATCCAGTCTGTGAAGAAAATCATATTTGTGGCAGACTTGCCAGCTCAGGCAGCGTTGTACCAAACTGGCTTGGACTGGAGCCTTAAGATCTCAGCCCTAAAGACCCTTCAAGACTGTCAGAGAGTGGAACTAAGTGAACACTGCAGTGTATAGCCAGTTATTTGACTGAAGACTTCTCACTGAAGTATCCAACTAAAAGGCTTACAGCAGTATCAACTTCACAAGTGTTTCTCCAGCTACTAAAATTTCCACAAACCTAAAACTTACTAAATTGCTAATTTCCACCTTGTTTTCCCTCCTGTTTCTTAAGGAGCAAGCATAGCCACACAACCATTTATTGCAAACTGAACACTTTTACTTTAATAAAGGTTTCTGTAGTAATAATCACTTGTTACAGCAGTATTTACAGTAGCCTTGGGTTCCACTGCACTTCTACAATTACACTGGTGTGATACAAATACCCATTGTGGAGCATATTAGGTCTAAATAGCTTTGTGTACATACTAACCTACATACCTAGTGTACTAGACATACGTTGTTGTTTTATTAAGCTATAGGAAAAACCACCTGACAGATTTTTATGGACTTAATAAACTCAATCTTCAGTAGATCTCTTCTGAAGAGGTCAAAATTTTCTTCTCTCTGAGATTAATTTTGCAAAGTGTTTCAGGTCTTCCATTACAGGCAGCTGAGGACACCCAGCATTTTGAATTATCAGACCTATAAATGAGGATTCACAAGTTGCTCATTAACCAACCAAAATCAGACTCTGTAAATGAGTTAGTAGTCTAAAAAAAATTTTGTAACTGAAATTCCAGTTAAAAACAAACAAAAAACCCCCAAAAAACAAAAAACCACCACCCAAACAAACAACAAAAAATTCCACCACTTCACTTAAGAGAGATGGGTATTTCTTTTTTCCCAAAGGGAAACTACTGTGAAAGTCTGTTATTCACATTAAAGAGTACTGAAGAACAGGAAATACATTTTAAATTCAGCCTGTATACATTAGCAAGATATTTCAACATAAACAGTATTACATGTAAGCAACCTTATAAATCAAATTAAGTTCATTTAATCTGCAGTGAAGTTCTCTTATACCTTCTGCTTGCATGCTGAAAGGTCTGTGTCAGGTATTCTTTGAGAGCAGCTTGGCACATTACATTAAGAGTGAAAATGTAACACCCTACACTTAGGCATTGAAAAAAATTAAAAAGCTTTAAAGTGCTTGCTATTTAATGTATAAAAGAAAATACTTGAACGAAATACCCACAGGTTTCCTGAGAAATCATTCTGGATTTCAAAATCTCAAGGAGATGAATTGGCTGTCAGATAACAATGTGCCTTCATCAGATGGACTTGGCAGTTGTAAACAAGAAGAATTTTCTCAGCTTTTCCCCACAAATATGAAATATTTGCTCTTAGCCAACAGCTGGGGCAGTTTAAAGACATCCCGAATATAAATTCAAATTACAAGTCACCCACACACCTAGCAGGAACTGAATTCCAGCAAATTAAAGAAACAAGTGTTGGAGTAGATGTAATATAACTCTGGAGACAAAACATAATCTAACTTTGCGGGTCCAAATAACTAAACTTTCAGATAGCATAATTTTCCCGCTGAAATGTGAACAAACATAACCCACAAAGTATCCAAAAGTATCACAATTTCTCTTCAGAATATTTACATTTCCATGTAAATTGAAAATATCTATTGTTTCCCAATTATCAACAGAAAACCAAAGAAAAATAAAACAGTGTAATGGCAAAATACGAACACATCAGACAAGTAAGTTTTAACTACTGAAGTTCAGTTGTCTCTGGTAAAAAAATTCTATACTTCAGAAATATAAACAGAAAATGCCTTGATATTATGACACAAGTTAAAAAGTTGTATGAAATATGTTAATAAATCACATAGAAGGATCTTACTTTGATATAATTAAGAAATACAGCTGCTGATAAACTGTTTTAAAACACTGTAAGCATTTGTAAGCATCTTAGTGTCAAACCACATTCACAGTGAAAGTGGGGATCTTTTAATATTTGTTCATGTTTTATATATGTATTTACTTTTGCAATATGAACTACACTGCAGTTTAATCTTTTATCTAGACACCATAAACCAAATTTAGATATGTGTATATATTATTCCAATATACCCCTCGGCAGGAAAAGCTGTTTTAAATCCCTATACCTTGTACAAAGTTGAAAACACATTGTAAAAAAGCATTGAATTAAATATTTTAATATGACTTAGAAATGTACAGCAGTTTTTTTCCAAAGAGCAATCAATCTCATTAAAACTTATTTTTAAAAAGTTGTACTATATAATACACTCATTTTTTAGGTCAAAAAGTTACTTTGGTTTATTTGAAAAAATGAGGTAATTATCTCAAGTACATAATATTTCAACTATTATAAAAACATCAGAATTACAGTGGTGGTTACTAAGTCTCTTGAATAGCTCTGTCTAAATAACCAACGAAACCATAACAGTTTGGGGAGGTTTTTGTTTTAAACACACAGCAGCCGTGGATACAAAGCAACTATAATAAGACAAACCATGTTCAGGCCAGTGCTGCTTTTCGGTGGAGTAAAGTAGAAATACTTTTATAAAGTTAAAGCAGCAGCAAATGAAATACTAAACAAGACCTCAGAGGCATGCTTAAAGAAAAGGTGATATAATGAAAATGCAATAAGATGCCTAATAATGAACAACTCAAGTTCTACAGGAACATATATATTAATACTTTCCAGGCTCCACACTGAAACTACATCCAACAATCAGCATCTTGCCTTTAACAAGTCAGATGCCCCAAGCTACACAATACATTTAAAAAAACATTTTCATTTGAAGTGTAACAAAATAAGAAGCCACATACTGAAGACTAGTTTGGGAATTACTCATTTCCTAGGTCTCACTGCAACTAAGCAGGTGTTTGTACTTCAACTTCATCACATAAGGTTCTCTCATCTCTGCTCCATCTTCTTTCCCACAGTACTCAATCTTTTTTTTTAATCCAAATTCAAATTATTTTTGAAAACTAACAGTTCATATTTTTTCTAAGCTTCTGTAACATCTTTCAACATAAAAAACTGGAGTAGAATTCAATTACTGCAATGTAACAAGACCACACTTTATATCCAGTAGTTACTTCCAATAAGACATTGTACAAAACATCCAACATCTAACACTAACACCTAACACTATAGGTCAGGAACAGGCTTTTTTTGGTGCATCTGTGTTTTCAAAAATCCTTGTGTATCAAGACTTGTGAAGTGAAAATACTTGATAGTGTTCAAACTATTTCTGATGGGACAATTGCAGTTTGCACTTTGAATCCAGACTGCTCTTGAATGCTCCCCTCCAATCGAGTCCCTTACATACTGCTTGAGAATTTCTTACTTCCCTTGTGTCTCAGTAAGGCTAGAAGTCCCAAGTTTAAAAAAAAAATACTTAAAAAATCTGAAGCCTGAGTACATTTATACACAACTCATTTAACACCCCAGAAGTTGATACTTCTAGAATTAAAAATACTTACAGCCTCTCCAGTTCTTTTAAATCCTGGAATGCTCCTCTCTCAATAGTACTAATCTTGTTCTCCATGAGCTGACTGAAATATAGAAAGTTGTACACGTAAGTTTTAATATCTCTGAGATAACTTGTGGCTTTAACAATGGTCATTTAAAGGCAGCTACATATTCTTTAAAACAATACAACAGCTATTTTAGTGACATCCACTTTAACCTTCTGTATCCCTGTCACCAACAATTTACATGGGCTCATATACACAAAAGGAAAATAAGCCTCGGCAAAAGAAACAGGAATTGATATTATATTTGCTCATTTACTTACGGAGTCCCAAGTTAAAAAGCTACACATATGCCTACAGGCTGTGTACACACATATCACTGCCCTTCGGCAAGACTCCAGTGGAACAGTATGAAGGCGATATTAGTCTCACGTGAGAATAACAAAACCAAAACTCTGAATCATTGTGTTGGGAGAAACATCAGTGAAAGACTGGACAGAGACTAAGTGTCACAGTAGTTCTGTTTTTTAACAGAATTAAAAATTACTACAATGTTATATTTATTTCAGAGAGAAAAGGGAAAGGATTTTACAAGACTACTTGCTCAAATTAAACTGGCCTTAACAAATAAGCTGAGTAGTTAGATATTTCCTTCAGAAAACAAAACCAAAAACCCAACCAAAAAACAAAACAACTAGAAACCCCCCTACCCCAAAAAAATCACGAACCACCTCCAAATTTTAAAACCTCAATAATGCTCAAAAAAAAATTGTTTAAAACAAATAAACAAGAACCCACCCCAAAAAAATGAACTAATTCCTGCCTCAACTTCACTGGTAAAATGTTTCCTTTTTGTTCAGAAACTATAGAAGAGCAATAATAATCCCCTCGATCTTACTTTTACATTCGGTAAATGAATAACTTCTTTCTTAATTTATTCCCTTACAGTTCTGAATGAGAGTACCCATCTTCAATGTGAGCTATAAATTTCACAGACGTAAACTGAAGTAACTTCAACGGTTATTCAACCAATTTTAGCAACTCTTACTTGTAAGCTACGTGCTAAATTAAGTCCTCAAGTTCTCATGATCTTAACGGGAGACTAAAAATTTTTGAAAAAATTATATTTAAGGGAATTGCTAACTTGTGCATAACAATGTGTAACACTTGGCAGAGCAGTTTTAAGTTCAGCTATGGTAATACAATAGTTAAAAAGTCGTAACCCACCCAGCTAATGAACTGAAATGTAACTACAACCTGTAGCATCAGTCCTAAGTTATCAATGAGAGAAAGAGAAAACTTACAGAACTCGAAGGTGCCTTAGACCAGCAAAGTCAGTCTTCGTGATTCTTGTGATGTTATTTCCATTAAGATCCCTAAGAAGAATAATTTGTAAGCAGCAAAATTAAAACATCAAAAGCTATTTTTAAATTGTTTTGTTTGTTTTCATGGGCACAGAGTTTTCAGAAGTTAGGAGACATAAATGAATGCAATAAACCATTCCTACAATTAACACCATGTGAGTTCCTGATTTCCAAGTAACTGAACTAAGGTTTATCTTGAAACCAGTAGTTTGAAACTTTGTAACAAGAGAGTCTTGGAAAGTCAGTTCTGCCTGCCATTACAAAGCTCATGTTTAACTAAAATCTTTACCCATAGAAGAGTCCAAAGCTTTCTGAATGAGGTTATAACTGCATTTAGAAAGCCACTAAACTTAGTACACATACGTGTATCTATATATATGCTACAACCTTTATTTGACTGTTACAAAAACTAAGTGACTATATATAAAGCCAATTTTCACCATTTCAAGAAATTTTCAGATTTCCTAGTATGGCTAAAAAGGTGGCATAGGACCCAACTACCTGTAACAATCATTAGGTTTCAAACAAGCATTAACACTTGGAGTAAGTGATGGGAAAAAAAGATTTTACCAAAACTAAGCTGTGCACTTGCTGCACAGGAAGCAATACTGACTGCAGAATGCAAAGCACATTCAGAAGCAACAGAAACACGTATTTAGGCCCTGTATTTAGCATTTCTGATCATACTTCTGTACTACTTTTTCTTCTGGAGTATATGCCTCTTTTTCATAACTTTTTGGGTTTAAGAGATAAACGTCTTCCAATTCCAATCACTACAAATAAAACCAGACTTGGCAATTCATGAGATAAACCATTAGGAAGTGGTATTACATGGAAGTTATTCTAACAATTACAGCTTATTCCCAACGTAGCTAGGGGANGAGGGAGCGCTGCGCGCCCCGGGGCCTCCCTGCCTACGCCCGCGGAGCGCAGCGGGGCCGCGGTGGCCGGCTCTGCCCCGGGGAAGGCGAGCCGTAATAGCCAAGTTTGACGGGAAATGGGCGCCAGCGGGGGGAGACGCCGCTCCGCCGCCGCCTCGGGGCGCTCCCCTGGCCGCGGTGGTGCCCGCCCCCGCTCCCCGCGGAGGCGGGAACCGCGCTGCTCACCGCGGCTCCCCGGGATGAAAGGCAGCGGCTGGGAGCAGCGCCCACCTCTCCCCTGTCTCCGCGCATCGCTGTGAAACGGGCACGGCCAGCAGCCGAAGAGAACAGAAACCCCCTACCCAAAGGGCGTCGGGACCCCAAACCGGGCCGGTGCCGGGGGCCACCTCAGCCCAACAGCCAGCGGGAGCCCTAAGGGGAGCCGGGGGCCGAGGGGCGCTCGCTGCCGCCCCGGCCGGGTTACTTACAGCCTCTCGGTGTTGCGGGGGATGTTCCTCGGGACGCCGCGCAGCGCCAGCCCGTGACAGTCCACGGTGCTCCCCGAGCAGGAGCACTGCGCCGGGCACGGCTGCGGCGCCACCGCGCCCGCCATAGCCAGCAGCAGCCCCAGGGACAGGGTGAGCTTCCCCCAGCCACACATCATCACCGCCCGCTGCAGCCCAGCCGGGCCCACCGGCCTCGGCCCCGGGGAGGCGCGGGGCGCGCCGCCCTCCTCCTCGCGGCGGGGAGCGCTCGGGCAACTTTCAGGCTGCGGAGACAGCGAAGTCCGTTCTATCCAAAGCCAAGTCAAGAAAACAACCCCGGCAAAGTGAGGCGGGTGGCACCGGTCCGCGGCTGAAGGCAACTTCGCTAGGCACAGGGCCGGGCCCGGGCCGTCCCTCGCTAGTCCGTCGGTGGCTGGGAGAGGCGGCACTTGGGTCTCGTCTTCACACGCTCCCTGCGATAGCGAAGCAAACCCAGGGGCTCAGGGTGCGGCGAAGTTGGGCGGGCTACTTATCTTCCTCCTCGCCCCTTTCAAATCCGTGACTCCCCGCTGAGCCCCCGGCGAGAGGCCGCGGAGCCCAGTCCGCCCCAGCAGCGCTTCCTGCGCGGCGGCCCGCGCAGCGCTGCAGCCGCTCCCACGCGCGTCCCCCGCCGCGGGCCGCTCACAGCCCCACGGGGGGCGGCGGCGGGGCTGACACCGCGCACACACCGCCCTGCCAGAAGCGCCTCAGCAAATCATACCCCTCTCGCAGGCATTCATCAAACTGTCTCACGGAAGGAGGAGGGAGGGGAAAAAAAAAGTCAAACACACAAGATGCTGCTGGGCTTGGCTCTCCACCCCCCGCGCCCCCTCCTGCTGTACGCTGCCAAGCCCAGTTTAGCAGGAAACGGCTNTGAAAGGGAGTTCATCCACGACCTTCTCCTCGGTGACAGATCACAGTTATAGATCCTCCTGTGATCCCGGGAGCACGGCGAGACAGAGCAGATAACAAGCGAAGTGCGGCGAGAGCGGGAGGGGCGGGGAGGGGTGTTATTCTGCTCCCCGTGGTCTCCCGGATACCGTGGCTTTGCTGCAGCAAAGGCACCTGATGGAAGAGATGGGAACTGCTCAGTCCTTCCAGGTGAGGCCAGTTCAGCAGCTCCTGGGCTTGCTGCAGGAAAGACAGCAACTTTCCTCCTCCCCCGGAGCCCCCAAGGC
>VYZQ01061056.1:14319-24794 GCA_013400655.1 Mystacornis crossleyi
CCCCCAGCCACACATCATCACCGCCCGCTGCAGCCCAGCCGGGCCCACCGGCCTCGGCCCCGGGGAGGCGCGGGGCGCGCCGCCCTCCTCCTCGCGGCGGGGAGCGCTCGGGCAACTTTCAGGCTGCGGAGACAGCGAAGTCCGTTCTATCCAAAGCCAAGTCAAGAAAACAACCCCGGCAAAGTGAGGCGGGTGGCACCGGTCCGCGGCTGAAGGCAACTTCGCTAGGCACAGGGCCGGGCCCGGGCCGTCCCTCGCTAGTCCGTCGGTGGCTGGGAGAGGCGGCACTTGGGTCTCGTCTTCACACGCTCCCTGCGATAGCGAAGCAAACCCAGGGGCTCAGGGTGCGGCGAAGTTGGGCGGGCTACTTATCTTCCTCCTCGCCCCTTTCAAATCCGTGACTCCCCGCTGAGCCCCCGGCGAGAGGCCGCGGAGCCCAGTCCGCCCCAGCAGCGCTTCCTGCGCGGCGGCCCGCGCAGCGCTGCAGCCGCTCCCACGCGCGTCCCCCGCCGCGGGCCGCTCACAGCCCCACGGGGGGCGGCGGCGGGGCTGACACCGCGCACACACCGCCCTGCCAGAAGCGCCTCAGCAAATCATACCCCTCTCGCAGGCATTCATCAAACTGTCTCACGGAAGGAGGAGGGAGGGGAAAAAAAAAGTCAAACACACAAGATGCTGCTGGGCTTGGCTCTCCACCCCCCGCGCCCCCTCCTGCTGTACGCTCCCAAGCCAAGTTTAGCAGGAAAGGGCTGGTCCTAGAACACGATAATAATGAGCAGTCGAGAAGTGATTCGTTGACCTGCTGAAAGGGAGTNGGCAGGTCCCCCCAGCCCGGCCGGGGAGCGCCTCTCCACTCTACCCTCTGCACTTCCTGCCGCACGGAGCGTGGAGTTGCTGCGCGGAGTTTGCCACGAAGCCCTGGCCAGAGCGTGTCAAGCGCTCCACGAGGGAGAAGGGAGAGAAGGGAGCAGGACTGGGTCTGGGGTCCGTCGCGATGCTCGTGTGTGTTTTAGCTAGAGAGGGAGGGGGCTGAAACACCGCTGGCTGCACTGATACTGGAAATATCTCGGGCGTCTCACCGAGGGTCTTGGTTGGGAAAGAGGACAAGGATTGTCGTGGCATGTTCTTTGGTTGCAGATTTAGTGTGAAACACACCAGAATCTCTCATAGGTTAATTTCAAAAATAAAATAAAATAAAANGACAGATCACAGTTATAGATCCTCCTGTGATCCCGGGAGCACGGCGAGACAGAACAGATAACAAGCGAAGTGCGGCGAGAGCGGGAGGGGCGGGGAGGGGTGTTATTCTGCTCCCCGTGGTCTCCCGGATACCGTGGCTTTGCTGCAGCAAAGGCACCTGATGGAAGAGATGGGAACTGCTCAGTCCTTCCAGGTGAGGCCAGTTCAGCAGCTCCTGGGCTTGCTGCAGGAAAGACAGCAACTTTCCTCCTCCCCCGGAGCCCCCAAGGCACAGCGGCTCGGGAAGGGTTGGCGCCTCTTTCCCCGATCCCGCCGGTGCACCTGAGCTGTCGGTGCTGGTGCCGAACAGCCCGGCCCTCGGCTCCCTGGCGGCGGCGCTCCTCCGGCGCGGAGGGAAACGGCGGAGGGGGGCGGTGGGGAGCGGGAGAATGGAGGCGACACGCCGGGCTCCTTCCCTCGCACCCCGAGTCTTTTCGCTTGAACAATGGGATAGCACCGCCGCTCGCAGGCCGGCCGGCTCTCCTCCCCGCCGCAAGGTGCCTGCCGCCGACAGTGCTCCCCGAGGGCGGCCACCAGCCGAACGAGCCGCCGGCACCTTGCCGAGAGCTCCTCACGCGGCCGCCCGGCGCCCCCGCCCTGCCCGGCGCGGCGCCCCTCGCCCGCTNAATTTCAAAAATAAAATAAAATAAAAGGGGCAAGTGTTATTCCATACATTCAAATATATCGAGTAGCAACGTTAACACTGCTCCTTTAGAAAACACCTTCCGTTTAAAAAAAAAAAAAGTGTATTCTAAATACACACAATGTTCCTAATAAATTTTCCTAATGTGTTGTTCATTGTCAGTGCATCTTCCACAGTCCTCGGAAAATATTAAGTGCATCTTAAAATTTTAACTCATTTTATTCTTCCTTGCTTGTGAATTCAGTTCCATGCGATTTGTAACAGCTCTTGAGACTCTGGCAATAGGTGAAAGTGATTTTGTCTTTCATTAGACGGGAAACCCCAGCAGGGATGACTAAGCCTTCAGCAAGGTGTAGTTTGGAAATGCTCAAGGGAGTCTACCGTTTCTTCCATATGGCTGGGTCCAGCTGAGTCTCTTCATCCCTGGGTCTCTGCTGCACAATCCCCGCAAGAGGCTTACTGTCTCTTTTTGCCCCATACCAAGAGGACAAATTCTGTTCTCAGAAATGCTATTCTAGAGCCAAGTTAATCTGCTGAAGTGGAAGCCAACAAAGTTACACCTGCCTTCTCTTACTGTAGAATGTGAGCCCAAAAGAAAATTGCTAAAATGCACATGCCTACAAAAACTTTATCATTTTTGATCCATTTGTTTAGACAACGCTCAGTAAATGTGATTGTTGCAGTTTTCAAATGCTAATAATGGCATCTTTGCTCTTACAGAGATGCAAAGATACAGTTTTTACATTGATGCAGGAAGGAGAATTCAGTGAGTGTAAGGGGAGTACACCAGTTTCCATGTATAAATGCTTTTCAATCTCTTCTCCCATTTGGTTGTTTTAAGCTTTACAAAGGATTTCAAAAGGAATTTGCAAGTTTCTAGAAAGAAACAGGNTCGCAGGCCGGCCGGCTCTCCTCCCCGCCGCAAGGTGCCTGCCGCCGACAGTGCTCCCCGAGGGCGGCCACCAGCCGAACGAGCCGCCGGCACCTTGCCGAGAGCTCCTCACGCGGCCGCCCGGCGCCCCCGCCCTGCCCGGCGCGGCGCCCCTCGCCCGCTCCCACGGAGCCGGGAGCGNCCTTTATCATATAACTTGAGGCAGACAAAAACCAGAAGATACAAGTGTTAACCATTCCATACTTTTCATTATTTGTTTCAAGTACCAGCTTAGTGCTGCAGAAGACACAGAAAGAAGAAACAATCAAATTTTTATTATAGTAATTCTCAGAAAATCTAGATAAATTCTTAGAGCATTAAACACTGCAGAACTACTTTATGCAGACCTGATTCAAATCTAAATTGGTCTTAATTTAATGTACTTTGTTTTCAAAGAGAAGTATCCTAAGTATAAGCAAGATCATTTTTTATTCCTTTTGGGGGGTTAATTGATTTTTAACATGTCCACCTTTGAAGCATACCTTTCAGTCATTCAGATTGATTTTCCTGAGTGTCTTGCCTGCCAGCATATTGAAACTCTCTCTTTGTGATCTTAACACTTCCATGGGAGAACTCCCAACGTCTGGATTTGTCTGAAGACGAGGCCTGTCAGACACACTCTGGTATCATCGCTGGAATATGAACCTGCAGAGTGCCCTGTGGCTGCAGAATTAACTGTCAACCACTTCCAAAGTTTTGAGGGAAAATATTCCCACAGAGGAAGAAGCTGGGCAAAAATTTTAACAACATGATATATTAAAAGAAGAACAGTTAGAAACATTCACTGGTGGAAGAGCAAAAATACTGCTACAGCCGTTTCAGAAAATACTGACAGCAGCTAAAAGCAGTTTTCTCTTCTCTGGGTTTCTTTGTACAACATTCCACTCTTTGAAGGGTAATCTAAAGGGATACTCAAAAAGCTAAGAAGATCAGAACTATTAGCATAAGGAGATCAAAGTCAATAATAATAGGTAACATCTTCAGAACAGGATCCAGAATATCAAAAAGGAAAAAGCTGCTACTCCCAGCTGAGGTTGGTAACAGTGACTATGGCTGTGCACAAAGCTCTGTGCTACACAGATACATCTGACTGAGCTTGATGAACGTAATCAGCTCTGTAAACATCACTGGCTTTACAAGGCCGGTATGCCTGAAAGATACTGAACCAAATGACTCATCAATTTGTAAATAACTCGAAGTACGTAAGGTCCCTGAGAGAAAAATGGCCCATAGAGGTATATCAAGAAAAAACCTTATAAACTAATCTGTTTTCCTTCTTTGACAAGGTAACTAGTTTCTGGGTAAGGGGAAAGTATGATAGATGGTGGTATTAGCAGACCATTTGCCACCATTCACATTAATATTCTCCTAAGCAATCTACTTAAATGTAGTCAAAATCTAATTGCTGGAACGTGGACACTTAACTGAGTAAAAAAAAAAATCCAAAGCCCATATCCAGGGTATGGTTGATGGTCAGTCTGAGACTCTAAAGAAAGTACACTCTTTTAAAAAGCTGTTAAGACTGTTATGCCACTGAATGATTCCATCAGTGATTGAAAATTAAGTATAACTATTAACAGATGATAGCAGAATGGAAAGGGATGCAAGGAGCTTGCAAAGCAGAATGACAATTCAAAATTATTTTGATAAACCAGAGAAAACACTTGTAATTTGTAAATCTTAAGGAAGACATGAACATAAAATTGCATTCAGAAAAGAATTTCAAATGCATGAACACGAAATGGCTAGCTGGGCAGCCGTACTCCTGAGAAGAACATGGAGATGAAAATGTATCATCTTAAATTTATGATAAAGGAGATTCCATTACAGAAAGGCAGATATCATTCTGATGAGGTATATATTACATAAGGAACGTAAGCATTCTTAATTTCTTACTGTTTACGAAAGCATCATATAAAGCTTCTGTCAGCTTTTAAGAGGAGGATAAAGTGCTCAGTTTTCTGTATTCTAAACAAAGAATATAAGTTTAAGCAAACATGAACTATGAAAAGAAGTTGGAAAAATAGTGAAGTTTCCTAATTTTAAAACAAACAAACAAACAAGAAAAACACTGCACCCCAAATAAACAATTGAGGCAAAGGAAAGACACCATAATACTTTCCCAAATAAAAACATTTTTGTAAGCAGCACAGTGTTCACTTAATGATAACCAGTAAAGAGGTTAATTTTCAGGAAGGAAGGTTTATGAATCAGGAAAGCTGGTAATAAAGAAGGGTTTGTAAACCAAAAGATTAAAATGGTATTTTTTTCATTGTCCCCAAGTCAAATTTTACTGAGAATTTTAAAACAGATTAAGTACATGCTACATGGGAATTATCCAGATGTACTGTATTTAGTGTCTGAGAGGGGACATTAGGTAATTGTCTTTTCAGAATCTTTTTAGCTATGATTTTTCATGGACATAAAAGAAGTAGCAGTATTAATTGTCAAAGAGGACATCTGGCTCTGTGTATTAGTTGTTTATTATATATTATCACATATTTATAACGCAGGATCATCTAGTGCTTCCAGTCAGAATTGTGCTAGGAAGTGAAGTGGTGCAACAAAAATATGCTCTCAACCCCCTGGCTTTTCATTTTTATGTAGACACGATGTATGAAAGGCAGAGGGAAAGAAATGCAGTTCTTTAAAAACTGGTAAAAATATCATTTTGTCCATCAAGCTACTGTGAAGTTCACTAGTTGTGGAGATCTTGAGGAAAAAGCAATGCAGAGATGATGGTAGCACTCAAACAAGCAGAGAATAGGAAGACTGTACTATGATAGGTGCAAAAAAATGTCGTGAGGGGAACACAACAAGAAACTTAAACTTGCAGCAAAAGAATGGGGAAATCATGTATTGCTTTGCTAAATAAACCTGAAGAAAAACCCCATACTTGTCTGCAAGAATCTACTGTAACACGGACATAGAGGGATAGGTGCAATCACTGGAAGCCATGTTTAAATATTATTTAAATAATATTTTGTTTCTATTGCTTCCAAACATTTACTAATTTTTTAACACTCTCACTGGATGAATTTGAGCTTGTATTTTTCAACCTTTAAGTGTGTTGGTATTTCACAGTGGATTACAGCCTAAAGAGCAACTCAGACATTAAAAGTGTACCTACACAATATTTTAGCTCATGAAATTTTATTTAGTTGCTAGCAATCTTCTCTAGTTGCTACCTAGCCAAGTTTAGAACCGAAATGTCTCCAAATTAAATACAAGATTAAAGCAAACTCAAGCTGGCAGGAAATGGATATAGGACGATTTCTGTGTTTGTACAACTTTTCTGAGGCAGCTAAGGATCAAACTTCTTGACTTCTCAGAAACAACACCCACAATAAACATTACAACTGGTAGTAAATATTTCAGAAATGTATCCTTAATCTAAAGCTGAGAGACCTAAGGTTTATCCAATATCAAAGGGACACTATCAAATTTTTAAGGTCAGGGATTTCACATATGTAAAATGTTTAGGCTCCTGTGGAGCTATCCAGAGTCTCACAATGCTTTACCATAAAGTATGATTGAAAATTTATTTGAAAAATTTCCTGGGTTTTAGGAGATGAAAATGGAAACCTTGAATCCCTTCACTATCATTCTAATGGAATATTGGTGTATTTATTCATTTCTTAAATAAGTAGAACTTCAAGTACTCTGTGCAGATCTGTTGTATAGCAAGACTGTCATTAGAATTTACCCCTTTAGAAGAAACATTTACAATGTCTCATGGCTAGGTCTAAAAAAATCTGGGAAGGGAAGAAATAGAAGAGTCAGAGCTGGGTGAAGACAGTCACATCCCAAGACTTGGACTATGCACACTTCTTTTTTCAGGTTCTGTTTTCTTCACTTGTGCTTAGATTTCACATGGCAACATGGCATTATTTCAAGATAGCTAGGCTAAATTTTTTTAGAAAATGAAGTAGTGATATGGAAGGCTGTCTGACCAGCAGTAATCTGACTACTACTACATAAATTGATAAATCTACCTCTATTAAGAAAATAAATTTCCAAATAATATTTGGAAATGTTAAAAAAACGGGATACTGAGACTTAAAGGGAGAACAGAAGAAGTGCTTCTGCAGAGAAAACCAACAGAAAACATTTTCAGTCTTTTCCCCAAGTTCTCATGCAACAAATAAATCAATTCCTTTCACTATTTACCTGAAACCCAGATTTAAGTGTTTATTTATTGTGTTGCATCTTCACCTAGCACTAAGTCTCATAATTTGTGCTAATAAAGTCTTTAACCCTCAGCAGTGACCTCTCAGGTGCTATCAAATGTAGAAAATGTGATAGCTGTTGTATGTTCAATACTCCTATGACATAGATTAATGAACACAATATATTACTTACCTTGCATGTGATGACACCGGGGACCTCATCCATCTCGTGCAGTTTAAGAACTTTCATTAAGAAATATTGCTTCAACTAAAAAAAAGCTTTAATAATTTATGAGTAATTTGTATTTGAGAATCCAAATCCCAGTTTAGTGTGTGCAAATTCTTAGACTTCATTACACTTTAGTGTAAAAGGGATTATTCAAATTATTGAGCCTGACATTTTGCATGAGACAGACCACTGCAGCTGATATTTCTGCATAAAGACTGATAATTTGTGCTAAGCAAATAACATCCTTTCAGGGTGAAGGATCTAGTCTCTTACTATGGAAAGTAACCAGGAAAACTCAATCTTTAAATGATTTGGGTTTGGCTTCACTTTGGCTTTTTGCGAACAGAAACCTAATTTTCACAGCAAGCACAGTCATGCTACTTTATCCTCATTTGTTTCAGTGTTAATGTCTAGACTTTAAATTAAATTGGTATTTTCCTTCCCTGGGGATTGCCACCCTGATAGAGTTATAAACATATCCTTTCTCGCAGCATTCATTTTGTCAGACTTCCTCTGCTGTAACTGAATCTGACCATAAAATGGCTTTTCTTCTTGCGATTAACTTTTGCCTATTCCATCAATGCAACTCACAACTTGTGTTCACGGTCATCTAGCAGCAAAGGTAGAATACTTAGTCCTGGGACAAGGGAATAAGCTGAAACTGTTTGTCTGGGTATGTTGTGGTCTGTTTTGGTTTGGGTTTTTTTAAAATCTTTTCATAATGACCTTTCCAAGTCTTTCTCAGCTTCTCCTCAGACTTTTGTAGAAACGTATCTGCCCCAAGGTAATTGAAAAGGTCTCCTCCAGGTTCACCACTTGGTTAACTAAAGGGTTTTTTCTTCCCTTTCAGGATGTATAACAATCAAATGGATGGATATGCTAATAGTACAAAGGATATTTTTCTTCAGTTTTAGGTCAAAATGAAAGTCTCTTTAAAAAAAAAAAAAAGGCGGAAAATATTGTTAACCAGCATGGACAGACTTTGTGTCCTTCCTTTTGCCTCTCTGAAAGGGAAAATTGGTCAGTTCACTGAAAACCCTTCTGTTTGCCCTACCAAGGAAAGCAGACCTGCTCTTCTTTCTGGCCTCTCTGAAGACTCGACTCAACCAAAAAAATCCTCAAGACCCCAACTGAATAAAAAAGAAAACCAAACCCCACACCATAACCCAATATCCACTGGACATTTCAGAGATGAAGGTTTGTTTTAGTGAGTGGGTTCATTTTGGAGAAAGAGAGGCTTGTCTCAGTTGAGTACTGAGTTCTCTCAAACTTTTCTGGCAGTTTTCATGGAAGAAGAAGCTGTTATAACCTGATTTTGTCTAACCATACAAAATCTTACTAGAACGTAATATTTTCATTATGTATGTATTATTTATTTTTGTTTCTTTATCACCACAAAGGCTGGCATAATGTACTTAAATTGTATCTGATTAGGATTGAAATTGTATCAGTTCTGGAGAGAACAGTGCTAAATTTTTGTTTTCTTCTTATTGCTTAAAAATGATTTTGTGAGGACATCATTTCCTGAAAAAAAAACCAGTTTCTTTCCATAGATAACTTAAAAGACATTTTCTAGAGAAATGATATTTAGCTATAAAAGCTGGTAGGTATTTTCAGCTTGGTATATTCTATTCATAAATAAATTTTGACTCCTCAGTCACAACCTGAATGAAGTTTAAAATGGGCAAGTGCTGGATTCTGCACCTGGGATGGGGGAATCCTGGATGTAGGTTCAGACTGTGGAATCAGATGCTGGGAAGCAGTGCCAGGAATGGGACCTGAGAGTCCTGGTTGATGGAACGTTGAACATGGATCAGCAGTGCCCTGGCAGCCAGGAGGGCCAACCGTGTCCTGGGGGGCATCAGGTACAGCATCACCAGCCAGGCAAGGGAGAGGATTGTCCTGCTCTGCTCTGGGGTGGCCTCACCTCGAGTCCTGGGGGCCGTTTTGGGTGCCACATAGTAAAAGATATTAAAGTATTAGAGAGTATATAAAAGAGAGCAATGAGGATGGTGACGGGCCTTGAGGGGAAGCTGTATGAGCAGGAGCTGAGGTCACTTGGTTTGTTCAGCCTGGAGAAGAGGAGACTGAGGGGAGACCTCATTGCAGTTACAGCTTCCTTGTGAGGGGAAGAGGAGGGGCAGGCACTGATCTCTTCTTTGTGGTGACCAGTGCCAGGAAGATGAGTCAGAGGAGGTTTAGGTTGTCTCTGTGATTCTGTGACTCTGTAACCTTTGAAGAACAATTATTTAAGACGAACATAAAATACATTCCTTCTCATGCTGGTAACTCAGTGTTTTCACCAAAATATTTTTACCTCTCCTCCTCCTATTGTTTTTGTGTACCTGGCACTTTGCTCTGTTCTCTAAGAACACAACATGCAAGTAACAGGGAATACTTTAGTGTCGTAACAGTTCAGCTAGGAAAGGGTTTTGGAAAGGAGATGATTCTCTAAGCAGAGCAAGAGGATGACCTACAAATATTTTAAAACAAATATTATTAAGGATGCATGCCCTTTAACACTTGCGCCTTGGAATATTAAACAGCTTGTACTCAAGAGGAATGAAGCACACTCAAATGTCCTGCGAAGCACAGGAAGACACTCAAGAAGAGGAACTACCAGTCTAGCATTCAGCTCTTCTGAAAAACCTGTGGGAGTGTAAGATCAAGGCCTTTTTTATCTCTCTACTTCTCCCCCTGCGTTATACCTGCTAGAATGGTACGCACTAGAAAACAAAGACTACAGAAGAAAAGAAAAGCAGAAATATGTATCTCAATTTAATGGAACAGGTAGAAATTGTGATTGCTGAATTGTAACATTTCTCCCTACCCAAATCTCCTTTGATTAATGGCATATGTTAAGGGTATAGGGTACAAGTTTCACTGCAGGCCTTAGAATAATACCAGATGAGAGATACTTGTTCTGTCCATATTGCATAGCAACATTTTTCCACAGCTGTAGCAAATACCATGAAGCTGATTCTAAAAAAACAGAGAATGTGAAGATGAAAAGAGACAAGAAAATTTTTCAGATGAACAGTTTTCTCAATGAAAAATGCAATTTTGGATCAACAAATGGTACTTGGAATTCAATATGGTTTTATAAGAAGGGTTGACTGAAAGATCAAATGATACTTCATTTTAGTTGAAAATTTCATTTTGACATGCTGAAATCAAAAAATGTTGATTTTTCTTTTAAAATGATTGCCTGCCTGATATAATTTTTTTCCTATTTAGCTTAGTTTTACCAAAAAAAAAAAAAAA
>VYZQ01061057.1:0-24454 GCA_013400655.1 Mystacornis crossleyi
AACAAAGCAAAAAAGTACACAAAGAAAGTAATGTCAACATTTTATTTGTTCTGAGGTAGCTTGCCTTATTGTGGAATAGTCAGCTGAGATATTTGCAGTTTGTATTGCGGCATTTTTCAGTTTTATTGAGATTTTAAACAGTAGGAACAAGGAAACAGCAAGCAACACCATTTACATGTCAGAGCATATCCAGATTACACAAAGGCAGCAGCAAACACCAGCAGTTACAGTTTGAGCAGCTGCACAGAACCCAGAAGCTCCATCAGTCACGCGAGCACTGCGAGTTGTGCAAGCACCAGGAGAGTGATGTTAAAAAGGTGACTGGGAGGGGGGAGTGTGGGATTTAATGTGAGCCCTCTCCTGACAAAGAAGGATGCTTGCCAGTAGTGAAAATGGATTATCAGATGGAGAAGTGGGTATTGGCTATAGGATCTTCTGGTGAATGGATCATATCCGTCACTGCTGCCCCCCTCGTACAACATATGGATTGTGATTTTGGCTATTAAAGATGGGCTACACAGCTCTGCTGGCCACTTGAATCGGAAGGTGCGGCTGGGTCTCTTCAGATGCTAGGAAGGTTTTGCCTGACTGAATTTATAGTCATGACAGTTCAGTCACGGATTGGCCCTTAAAGAGACTAAAGATGCTCTATGAGGCAACAAAATCAAAACAAACACGCTTTTAAAATGGAGAACTGACATCTAATGAATTAAAAACCCAGTGTATCTTGCAGTTTCCATGACTTACTGGAGGAGGAGAAAACTGAAACTAAAAGAAAACAAATGAAAAAAGCAACCAAAATTTAACTTCTTTCTTAGCTTTATGCTTTGTGTAGAGGAAATGATGCAGCTTATATTAATATAGTAAAATTAGATTCCACAGTGTCTAAGCAAGCATATGCAATTATATCTGACTGCAGAATAAGAGCACACAATTTTTTTTTCATTTCTTCTTTATGTTAAAGAAACAGATGCAAGTCTAATTTTTTTTTTTTTTTAATGCTCGTGAATTTTTGTTGTTTGGAAAATGAAATAAATGGTTACAAATGAGCCATAATATAACTTTTTTCCCAGACTAAGCTACAGAGAATAAATAATATATAAATGTCGTCTATCTTTCTGGTAGTAATTCTGGGTGAAACAGATGGAGATGGTAAAGTTTACTTTCAAAATTTAGATGTAAGCATTGCTATGTGTCTAAAACCACCTCTTTTCCTTCTCCACTCTGTACAAACATCTCTTCATTCAGGTGCATCACAGAACCAAATTTGCTTATTCATGTAAATATGCATATTAAACAGCTCATAAAATGATTGCTATAGAACAACTATTGAATTTCATTTGCAAATTATAGTTATAAATGAAGATGAATTCTTAAAAAGGGATCTTCCTATTCCCTACAGCTAAATCTAAAATAAATAAAATAATAAGTGCTGGATCAATTTTTGAAAGGTTAAGTAGTCAAACAAGTTTGATCATGTTTGAAAATCTACACTTAGACTCCAGCTTTGGAAACTGAATCAGAAATTTCCCTAAACTTCCAGAAATTGCTGATTGTTTTTAGACTACAGCTAATATAGAAGTAGTACATTTTGGTATTTTTGAATATATGCTTTTGATCCCTAACTGAATGAAAAAATTCTTTGATGGGAAACAGTGGAACAAAGAGGTAACATGGCCAGACTTTTAAACCTCATCATTTATTCCACTTATTAGTAACTTTTATCCTACAATATCCATTTCTCTGAGAGCAATGACACTTTGAAAACTCACATATTTTAAAGCTCTGGATGTAGTCAGTGGGTTTTGCACGGGAATTATTTGAAGGACCCCAGAGGAAAGGGGATCTTGGTCATGCTGGTGAGTGTAAGAAAGTGCTGGGCAACTTGTCAACCTGCCCAAAAGCATCCAGTCCATCAGCAACCCTACAGGACACGCCTTTGTGAATTATTAGGTCCTCAATCCAGATTTAAAGATCAAAAGTATCATCAGTATCCACACACACACACCGTAGCTGCTGTCATTATTTGTTTTGTTATTGCACTCAATATTGGGGGGAAAAAAAACCCAGCTCGAAATTCTGTAAGTTGCCAAGTTGGCAGAACACTACCCATAGGTGCACTGCCATCTTCTGGGAGATTTTATCCAATTTTTTAGTCAGATGAATTTGTCATTTAGTGCAGTCTGTGTCCAGTGAGTGAAGATGTTGATTTCCAGCTAGCCACCAGTACAGCTGAAAGCTTTGTATTTTGATTTTATGATCTCTTGCTTGACTCAGCACCAAGAAACAATCATAGTCACAAACTAGAGTTATGAGCACTAATGCATCAGACTGCTTAGAAAGATCTCTCTCATGGCCACAGAAGGCAAGAGTTCACAGTAAAACATTATTTTCAAACAAAGCCCTAAGAATTTTTAACTAGTGGATCTCCTATCCAATAAACCAAAGGAAAACATAAGAAAGTATTTGAGTTTCACATCCAGTCAGAGATTCGTTATGAGTTTGAGACATATTAGTTGATCTTAAAATAGTTGAAGTTATTTTTGTATCTATTTTTTCTTGATGATGCAGACTGACCCTCTGGAGCAGGGTGTTAATAAACATTCTTGGACATATCAGTTGGAAATCAGCTTCATGAAGGGATGTGTGCCTCTAAAAACATTTTAATACTGCTAATAAAACGCCTGGATGTCTCAGATGAAAAGCAAACACTCCAGTCTTTTGAAACATTTTTTCTCAAAATAATTCTGTTCTCTTTGATAGAGAACGTAGAAAAACACTGCCCAAAATCTTTTGCAGAAATCGCATTAATCTGCAAAATTTTTAAAGCTAATGTATACCAAGTCTCCGCTGCCCTTTACTAGGCAGGCTACAGAAGGTCAATCGGTCAGTTCTGCAATGCAGATGTAAGGAAATAGAGAAAAGAAAATTTTACTCCATCCTATTAGGTAAGTAAATGTTATTAAGTGAAACAACCTGTTTAACAAACTTAAAATATCCATTTTACTGAGCCTCAAAATCCTTTAATAACAATACATTTTGCTGCTTATATTGATGAGCGATGGACATGCAAATAACTATCAGCAATACCAAAGAAAAACAAAAAAATATATTATTGTGTAATTCATTTATAATCAGCAAACTCACCAGGTTTCTTAACTCATACTCTTTCTATTCTATCTCTAATCATAGGCTGGATGTATGTCAGGCTGAGCAGTTGGAAGGACTGCCATTAGCTGTGCTGAATCTCACATTTGCTCTTTAGGCTAACGAGCCATTCCCAAGGCAGTTTATCAGTTACTGCACTCAGACTTTCAGTCACTCCAGGAACTGCACTCATCAAAACAGTTTTTAAAGCAAATGCCTTGTGCTGAAATGAAATTAAATGTAGCAGCTACTACAGCCTATAAATGCTGGTAAGCTCAGGACAGGATGCAAAGATTCCAGAGAGATCAGCCACTCCTCCTCTGCCACTACCTTGTCACAGCTCAGGCTCTAAGATCAAGGATTCATTTGTTTAGTGGCTGGCTGCTACCAGCTGCTTTTTCCATGTCTCCACTCACTCTGACCTCCAGAGAAGCTCAGCTGGGGTCTCTGCCCTGTGTTTTGAGGGGGGAAAAGGTTAATTACAATCAATCAGGCTACATGATGGCATCTAATGAACTCGGCCCAGTCATGAACCTTCAGACCTTCTGTGACCAAGAATGTCTGTGATGTTCAGAGATGTCAACTAGAGATATGTTCCAATCACTGTTTAGTCAGCAACTTAGTTTGACCATTTTGTTCCTAAAAATGGGAGCCTCTAGGAAGCTCACAAGTATGAGTGTTAACTAATGGAAAAGGCTGCCAGATCCAAATAGCAAACTCTGGCAAAATACCTTCTTATTCTCCTACTATTATCTACCCAGTCAAAAGGACTTTGCAAAGAATGGCAGTCACTGGGCATAAAGAGAAGTTCACTGATAATATCAGGAATTAAATCCATCGTCAGTGTTTTTAAGGAAAACTGATGCACACAAATAGGAATTCACTGAAAGAGGGATGTTTCCCTGAACAGTTATTCTGCCGTAAATACCCTCCAGAAAATTTAGAACCGACAGAAAGCTACAGTTGAGAGGTACCAAAGTTTGTTTTGAGGATGGGAGAGGACTGGGAGGAATGGCTAGCGATACACAGAAACGAAATTATGATCTAAGTGTCCATGCTCACTCATGTCAAATAAAAATAAGACAATTCAATTTGAAACTGGGACCAGATGCATTTCCAATATCCAAGCAGGTTTTCGGGGCTGCAGATGAATGGAAATAATTTGCTGACCTTATAAAATCAATCCATGGTTTTGTCAAAGCCAGTTGTCACAAAGTAAACAAAAATTGTATTTTTCTAATGCTGATAGAGTGCTGCTATCCACGCTCTCAAGGAGGAAAAAAACACAGGAAGAAAAAAGATTAAAAGGATGTAGAGACAAATTTCATTAAAAGAGGGATATAGAAGTACAGTAGATCTGTTTTTGTTTTCCAGATTACAGTAAGCCATAATGCCCTTTCCCTGGAAAGGCCAACATGCTCTGTGGGACAGCTTCAGTATTCTCTTCTGTTCAGAGAAGATGCTGAAACCATGACTGCCTAGAACACAAGACCTTTCCAAAACCAAATTTACAAACACTTCCCATCCACAGGGATCAGAAACAGAAGGACTGGAGAGGTCTGTAGTAGAGGGGTTATTAAAACCCACTGAGTAAAGCTGTGACTACTTGGGCTTCTCGCCCCTCTTGGTTTCATCCGTAAATCTGTGATGGTCTTTGTACCAGCAGTGAAATTAAAGCAGTTTTTCTAATGTAGATGGCACCTAACAAGAAAAGTTCCAGAAAACCTGCAGTTTGTAAAATAATTGCAAATTGATTTTCTTGTCCATGGAGACAATTAACTCCTGATCTCACTCTTTGGCTCCAAACTACACGTGCCACTCTGAAGAGTTTGCAGAGGAAGAAGTGCTTGAACAGCTCTCTTCATCGCCTCACGCCAGGACCTCTGCCCTTGTCCTCGCCCTCCTCCCAGCTTCAGCCTGGCAGAGGCTTTGCCCTGAGCTTCCCAAACCCACCCACCAGCTTTCCAGAGAGACCTCCTCTGACTGGGAACCACACAGATGTCTCGGTTTGCCAGTGACCTCCAAAGAACAAACACACCGCTCATTCCAAGCCTGGGAGAAGTCCCTGCCCCTCTCGCCCTGTCAGAAAGCTCAGATGGGCTGTAGATTCTGTTTTTCTTTCAGCCCAAGTCCATTTGAAGTTGATAGACTTGTGATGCTGAGAGCAGGACATCTGTCACAGCCACCACAGCTTCAGCTTCCTAGTGTGCTCCTAACAATATTTTTATGGAAGGGTAGGGAAGAAATAAAGACGTCTTGATACAAAGTATTCTGAATTATTCTAATGTCTACAGCGTTAATTAAAGATGAACGTTCATTTGGGGCACAACGAAAATTCTGAGGTTTAAGAATTATTTGAACACCACCTACCTGATAATGTCAAGACATGAAAATGAAGTACCAAAAATCATTAGATACTTAAGCAAAAGAAGCAATATATTTTTTGCTGATATTTAACTTTATACTGTAACTGGCTTTTCTATATTCATTTGAGGATAAATTTTATGACTGAGTAGGGGTAGATGCTGAAAAAAATAATTGTTTCTTTACACCTTCAGAAATTGGAAATGTTATTTTAAATGCTTAGGAAGGCATGGACTGAAATACAGTTTCACAGCTTCTAGTGAACTAATCTAGAACAAAAATGATTACTCACTTTCCCACAGGAAGAAATCCTTATGTTTCACCCATGCTCCCTTTCCTGCATGATTAACGGATACTTCTGAACCAACAACACATGACCTCCAGTAATCATTCACAGGCGGCTAAAGTCATAAATAGATACAGTTGTAAAAATATTTATCTAGAAGCAAAACAACTCTCAAATCAGCTGAGCTATGTGATAGGTTTGCTTGGCACATATTAAGATATAAGGATTGACTCTTCCCGCAGCTTAGAACCTGTGTAGTTTTCTCATATAATCCACGCAAGAAAAGCAATAAAAGATCTAACAACTTTAGAAAAACAAATCAGATATAGTTATAAATATCTGTGATAGTAATGAATACAAGCTGGTTGTACTTCACTGAGAGCAAAAAATAAAATTGCAGGGCAGATTTATCATGACTTTCAAACAGTAGTGCAGAGTGCATTATTAAGCTCAGATCTCAACATTAACAGAAAACATTAACAGAAACGAAAGTTACCTTCTATCAGCACAGCTGTCCTGTCCCCGGTCCCGGGGGGTGCGTTTGTGGGGCTGGCTCGGGACCCCATGGGAGCAGGGGGGGGATGAGAATCAAAAGATGAGACTCTGAGACTCTTCTCCTCGGAGAGTTCTGCAGCTGTTTATTTGAACCCTTGCTAGCCGGAGAAGCGCCCTGGGCGTTNTTCCGGGGAAAGGGATGTTACAGGAAATACCACGAATACAGGGATAGCAGCGTTCAGGGTCATACCAAAGCAGTGGCTAATACACTACAACACACAACAGTCTCTAAAAGTTGGGAAGCACCTGGAAATGCCTGTTGTGGGTACCTGCTGTCCTCCAAAGAGGCAATTTATCCCCAGAAGCTGTTTTCCAAGCAGATCAGGTTTTTTTCAGTTTTTTTCCTTAAGTTCTACAACTGTTGTCATGGCAAAGCAGAGTTCAAAGGTTTGCACTGCCCCGTTAATTCACTCTGGGCTTTATCCTGTTGCCAGTAACTCACATGTCAGGGTTGTTGGCTCTTTTCTCCTTTATCAAAGCGAGGAAGGATGTAGATCACATCCAGGTGCAACGAGTGCTGCCTTAGTTTGGTTTTACAGAGAAGGGGAAAAGTGTAGGGGGAGGTTTGGGGACCTATTAGAAATATTTTCCTCTGCAGTTAAGGAGCCGTGCATGTATTCCAGCTCAGCTAGAGATGAGCTAAGCAAGAAAACTGGCCAGGCTCAGAGAGGTCAACAGCATTTGCAGTATGATTCACAGATTAAATACTTGCCAGTGGGACACAGAGATGAAATTTATTTCCTTCCTTGTGGAAGGAGTTACACAGGTAGGCAAAGCACAGAAGAATAAGACTGTCGTGTCCCTGGCTTTCTTCTATTCATCTTTCACAGTAAATCTTTAGAGGCGGCTTGAATTTAAACCACGCATCTTGAAGCTTTCTAGCACTTAGGATAATTAGGCAGCACAGGTGACGTCAGATGTTAAATACAGTGAGATTTCATCATTCATACAGTGAATGATGAATCTCTGCAAACCACAGATTTCTGGCATCTATTCAGGAATTAATTGAATTATTTTGTTCAAAATCGCAGGAGACTTGGTGCAAAGTTTAATGATTATGTAGCTGGCACTCTTCAAGCACACTCATGGACTGGCTGATGAAGACGTCAAACACTGTAAGATACGTGAATGTAAGCAAAACATAACAAAGACAGTTAACTCCTGAATTTAAAATTATAGTGGTTATATTCCGCAACCTTGAAACTAGACTTGGAGTAATTTCAGTGCTTAGAAGTAATTTAAAAAGTAATAATGCCTCTAAGGAAAGAATTGAACTCCTAAGTATAAAATGTGGCTACATTTCTGCTATCAGCACACTGAATCAAATTCTGTCTGAAAAATAAAGAAAGTATGGAAAAAAAAACCTGTCTGTCCTGACAAAGGAGAAAAAGNAAGCACTTTTGGCAGGTGAAACACCTGAACAGGATAGGATCAGGATTTCCTTTCAGTAGCCCAGCTGACCTCTATTTACATAATTAAAATTATAATAGCTATATGATAACATATAAACTATAAAACTTTTCTCAGTACTACACGCAAATATGTGCATGATAAATCGAACAGATCACAAAGAAGATGATTGCACTTTGACTTTTAAAATCAGAGAGGAAATAGAATTATTAGAGATTCCTTATGACTGTGCTGATGGCAAGTCAAATCGTGTGTGTAGTTCTCACATATCAAAATCATCTATACCAAGAAAAATTGGGCAAATACTGGTAGTAGCCATGGAATTTGCTCTCATGGCAGACTGTCCCTGTGTCTCCATAATGCTCCCAAGGACCCTTATACTGAATAAAAAATTATTCACTTTTTGTTGACATGTATTCCCAGTTTTCTCCTCAAAAGCCCTTCTTCCTGTTCCATGGAAAAATACTGGCCCATACCACCAAGTACATGAACCCTTCCCCTTGAGTCCAAGACAGAGTCACAACAGCAATTCAATGTACAAGGCTGGGTCACATCATACAGCTGTTTTATCCTTGGCACAGCCCAAATTCCCAGCCAGGGACACCTCTGGACACAGGTAGGTAGCCCAGTACTGCAGCCTCTGAGTCAGAACCTCGGTGGAGCATGTTTTCCAACTCCCAACAAACTGACAAATTATGCAAGTCATAGGTTGGACTCAGTGATCNCACAGAACTAAATGGAGTCAAGGGGTTAAGGACAGGGGTTCAAAACAGTTGAGGGGATAAAACTGTAAACTGACATATTCAAAAGAGCCCAGGGAAATTAGTCTTTTGTATTCAAACACTGCCAGAAAACAAATTTTTCTGTTGCCATGGAAATTGAAACAAAACCAAAACCCATTCACAATCACAATGGAAGGGTAGGGTTTTGAAATTTCCTTTGGAAGAAAGCTTCCGGGGGNTTTTCTCCTCAAAAGCCCTTCTTCCTGTTCCATGGAAAAATACTGGCCCATACCACCAAGTACATGAACCCTTCCCCTTGAGTCCAAGACAGAGTCACAACAGCAATTCAATGTACAAGGCTGGGTCACATCATACAGCTGTTTTATCCTTGGCACAGCCCAAATTCCCAGCCAGGGTCACCTCTGGACACAGGTAGGTAGCCCAGTACTGCAGCCTCTGAGTCAGAACCTCGGTGGAGCATGTTTTCCAACTCCCAACAAACTGACAAATTATGCAAGTCATAGGTTGGACTCAGTGATCCTGACAAGAGGTCTTTTCCAACCTCACTTATTTTATGATTCTGTAATTTGGACTGCTGCCACAAGTATGGAGTCACTGAAAAAAGAGTTGAGTCTCAAGGAGACAGTGATCCAGGGCCTTTTCAACTTTTCAGGCTCACATCTCCCTTCCATCCACTCAGCAGAGAATTATTCTTATTCTAAACCTGGGTCGTTGGAGCAGTCTGCTCTACCTTTACACAGATTTGGATCAGCATGACTGAGATAGTGAGCAACTGGAGCTGGGACTGCGCAAGGGGCCCCAGGCAAACAGGAGGAATTCTTGAGCCACTTGTACCATCAGCCCTTCCTCTTCATTCTCCTGGGCTTGAGCTGTGTGCCCTAAACAGTAAAGGTAAAAAAACAAACTTGTGCTTTTCTTGCAAAAGGCTTTCATATACAGTGAGATTTCTCTAACTGCCCAAGCCTTGTCTTCTCTAGACTAAACAGTATGAATATTAAATAATAATAATAACATTCTCTCTTGAGCTGACACATCCATTTAAGAGCACTACAGCTTACCAGGCATTAAACAATTACTGGTTGGTGCAAGTTTATTTACTGAAGAGTCGTCTATTCACAAAATATTCGCTAATTACTGCAGAAGAATACACATATGCATTTGTAATTATTACTTAAAAGAAACAATGATTTTCTCTGATCAGCCTTCAGTTAGATTCCCAGCAGAGGAATCACATGAACAGATGGGGTCCAAAAGGCTTTTCTTGTGTTTTCTTTTTTTATGCTTCATAATGAAGCTCTCCCTCATAAATTTGTTAAAATGGCCTTATTTCCTTTACCAGGATGTGATTTTCTGGTAACTCCTTTTCATTTTCTGTCTTGAGCAAAGCAGATAATTCATTTCTCTTTACCAATAACACGAGTGATTGGCTGAGTGTCACGCACATCAATGGATCCATGACAGCAATCATGGAAGTGACAAAGATTTTATTTTTTCCTCTATCTGACCTCTCCAAGGAAAATAAGCATTTTCCAAAGAATACAGCTAAAACTGGATGAGAAAAAAATTTTTGTGAATAGAAAATTCATTGAAAAAGGCTGTGACAGAGAGAAACTTTATATCTGAATCCAGCTCACAGTTGGTGGGAATCTTCTACAAAACAAAAAAAAAAAAAAAAACCAAACTGAACAAAAACAAAACAAAAAAAAAGGCAGGAGGGATTTTGGTTCAGTGCACATTTCATTGTGAAATTTTGTGAGAGCTTCTTGTTTCCAAAGATGCTGAAATGTTGCATTTCAACATATTCTAAAAAAATTTTTCTCATTGTGAAACTTTTTTTTTAATGTCAAACCAGCCTAAGTTTAATTAGATGCAAAAGAATTAACTCCTCCAAATAAAATGAAACACTGAGTCAAAAAAGCTCAAGGGGTATTAAATTACAGATTTTTTAAAACAATTTGGTTCAGCAATCAAGTTAAAAAATACATTTTTTGGTGTAACAAATTATACTATTTTTTAGATAACTATGACAGGACAACACAGAGGACAATTACTTTTCTTCCCCCTTAAACTAATGTCTTCCTTTTTTTATCTGACATTTCATTAAAGACATGAAAAATGTCTTCATGTTAAATAACTTGGCCAAAACTAAAATCAGTTCTTCCAATAAGCCCTTAATTTTTTCACTTCTCTACAGTTAAGTCACCATTTGCTCAGTAATGAGGACTTCAAGATCCCCGCCCCACTTCTGACCACCACACCCTTGCTAGGGAAGGAGCGCATAGACTGAGACCACTGCCACCCTACGTAGCTTAAACATCAGAAAGAGAGGCAGAAGATGTGATGGAGACCAGAAGTGCTGGATGACAGAATGGCTGGCACAGGATCACATGGAACTTCAGACAGGGTCACTGTGTTTTGTAGCCCCGAGCTGTTTCGCTGTGGGAAGTGATCCTTGATCCAGCCCGGATCTGTCCCAGTGCTCCACGTCTGCTGTACTGCAAGGCCCAAAGTTGTCTCTTCCTGGTGGAAGTGGGATTGGCTGCTGATCCCTTCAGTACTCTTGTTGCCAAATGACCACAACAAAATGCTTTGTGTCCGCTTTCCCAGCACTTGATCTGCCTTCACACTGCCAAAGATACCTTTTAATTAAGGTGTCAAAACCTGACAAGATTGATCACAGGGGTTTCCTCCATGCTGAGCTGTCTCAGACTCCAAACGCCTTTTTCAACTGCACCTTTCAACCCCTTAATTAACAAGTGGTTCATCATCTGACTTGCCAAGGAAAAGGAATCTCAATCTCCACAAAAGGAGTCAGAGATAGAAAAGAGCCAGCAATTTTTCTTTACTTGCCCTTAGGTTTATGCTCATGTTCAAATTTCTATATAGCTTCTTTCTTGATGATTTCACCCAACAACGATCACTTTGATAACTGTGGAATTATTTGGGCATGAGAGTTTTTATTCAAATATTTTTGCTTGCCCTTTTCCCCCACAAAAATTCCAAGCATTTTTCTTCTTTTTTTCATCTTCATCCAAAAATAATCAATCAGCCCATGCAGGGTCTGTTCCAAGTGGGGGGTTTTTTGTATGCTACACTAGATTTGTGATGGCAAAGTCATCTGCATTTTAAAGGAATTGGATACTGAAATTATATGCAGAAGAACAGGATTTTAGCAATACAAAGTGTTTCTTCTGACCTTATTCCCTTCACCCTTTCTTTTAGTTTGTTGAATAGCTGGTAACATTGGATGGATTATAAAGCCTGACACATGCTGCATGCATAGAAGGGGAGTGTGTGTTGCCAAAGCCCACTTGGAGGCAATGAAGTAGAGAATCAAAAGGAAAACAAAGACCACAAAGTGAGCTAGACCGTTCCCTTCCCAAAACAAATTTATCTTTGACCACAGTGGTTTATCAATTCCATAATGACCGCAAGAAGAGAGAAGGCACTTTGCAAAAGCTGTGCTAAGACACACAGTCCTTTTAACTTCCAGGCACAAGTACAGGCTGGGCAGAGCTGGATTTAGAACAACCCCAAGCAGAAGGACCTGGGGGTGTTGATGAATGGGAAGCTCAGCGTGACTCAGTAATGTGCTCTTGCAGCCCAAAAATCTGATGGCATCCTGGGCTGCATCCGAAGCACTGTGGGCAGCTGGGTGAGGGAGGGGATGCACTGCTCCATTCTCATGAGACCTCACCTGCAGTGCTGCATCAGCTCTGGGGTCCCCAGCACAGGAAGGACATGAACCTGTTGGAGCAAGTCCAGAAAAGTCCACAAGGATCATCAGAGGGTTTGAGCACCTCTCCTGTGAAGACAGACTGAGCTGGGGTTATTCAGCCTGGAGAAAAGAAGGCTCAAACGTGACCATAACTGTGGCCTTGAGTAGACAAAGGGGAACTACATGAGAGCTGGAGAAGGACATTTTACCAGGGCATGTAGTGACAGGACCAGGGGGAATGGTTTTTAACTGACAGAGGGTAGATTTAGATTTGATATAAGGAAGACATTCTTTACTATGAGGGTTGTGAAACACTGGGACAAGTTGCCTACAGAACCTGTGGATGTCTCATCCCTGGAAATTTTCAAGGCCAGGGTGGATGGGGCTTTGAGCAACCTGGCCGAGTGGAAGTTGTCTCTGCCCACGGCAGGGAGTTGGAACTGCATGATCTTTAAGGTCTCTTCCAACCCAAACTCTCTATAGGAGTTGAGGAGAGAAAAAGCTTCAAGACATGGAAGATAAGATTTTCCAACAAAGCATCTTTACAGCATCTTTTCTCTACAGACGTGGCTCTTGTCATCAGTCCCTCTTTCCTATTCCATTACCTCCCTCCAGTTGCTCTCATTACACCTCCTGTCAGTTTTCAGGTCTGAGGAAGCGTTTTAACAGCTGTGGACATGGGCATTGGACTGAAAAGGACATTGTGGAGAGGGCACAGAAGGCTGCAGTCAGTGCCACCTAAGCAGCAGAGAGCCTCTGGTGCAGTGATGTCTTCTTTCCACCCATCACCTTGAGCACAGAGCATACAACAGCTGCGTGGCACATCCAGCATGCACATTCCCTCCCCTAGTCCCCAGATTCCTTCAACGTTTATTTTCACAGGGACTCTCTGTAGCCCTAAAGGCTCTCTGAACTATAAAGTTTGTTATGCCACTCCCATTCCTGCCCTGTCATTACTGCTATGACAAGGCAGAAAAGCCAGGGCAAAAAATTTTTGAGCCACCTCTCCAGCCTCATCTCAGTACTTGCTTTTAAGGAAGAGTTGTGTTTTATAAATTCTTTCCAGATAATTTTCTTGGGATTAATTAACTCATTAGGTGGAGAACACAGATGTTTTCAGCAGGTGACAATACAGTGAAAGCAGGCCAAAAAAACCCAGCAGGTCTGCTGCAAGTGCCTTTGGCAAAGCCCTACAGTCCCACTTGCCTGTTCTCCCTGCACACCTCTGGAATGCAGCAGCTCCTGGGCAGATTAACAGAGGTTACCCTTGATGACAGACAGCTAAAAGCCTGCATAATAATGCTCTGAAAGCTGTCCAGTCAGTCTGTATATGGCTCGATAGATGAAATTCCAGAAACACTAAACTCCCATTTACAGAGGCAGCCTAAGAGCCAAGAGTACATTACTGCACCAGAATATGCAACTAGAACAGAACCAGATTAACACCTGAATTTTTATTAACCTTTTATTCACGAACATTGGCAGAACTTTAGTTTTGTGGCTTGACATACATTAAATGTACCATATGCATAAATTCATACGTTGCTTAGGAATGCTTCTGATGAGTTTCTAAATTCACTGTTGAGACTGAAAGGCTGAAACCTAACTTTTCCTTCACATTCAATTGCCTAAAAGAAATCTGCAGGTAAAGATTATCTATTATTTGATTCTTCAGTCAAGATGAAAAAAATTTCAATGCAAAAGTGTGTGATGCCAAAAGAAAAGCACAGGATATAAAAATAAATCATAATATCTTCATGCACTCCCTCACCCTACCCACTGATTCTCTTTCCACACCTCTAACTGGAGCTAATTTAATCTTTAAAATACCCAGCACAGGAAAACAGTGCTTTGGTTTTGGTACATTATGTTTTTGTCTTTAAAAAAAACTTGGAACAACACGAAAATTATTGTCCCAAGGGAAGTGGGGTGTTTACAAAAAAGTCATGTTCCTTTTACTGCCTTAACTTTATTGTGCCCTTCTTTCATTCATCGCTCTCCATCACCACAGAACAGCAAGACTGTTACTCCATCCCTCCCTGAAATATTTAGAGAAATAAGAAAAAAACTGTTTTCCTTTCCACAGAAGAGGCTTATAAAGCCATGCTGTCTGACACCAGGATTGTTGTGGTTCACAAGGCATTTGCTCAATGAGCATTCAACCAGCTATTTGGCACCTGGAATTATTTATTCACCACTGTTTTCCCAGAAGATACACAATTCAAATATGTAAGATTGGAACTGTGTAAACTGAAGAAATGGATACTTAGTTGTGTACTCAGGGTTACACCACCTGGAATAAAGTTCAGTACCAGGACCTAAATTGCTCTTCAAATAATTGATTTGAAAAAATACCTTAAGTCCTAAAGTTCACAATTCAGGAGCAAGGAAAATCTCTTTCATGAAATGCATGTCATTTGATGCCATCAAAAATAATATTGAGCTAGAGAAACTACTTTGAACTCTTTCACACTTATAGTTTCCAGGTTTCTAGGAAATGGTGTAGAAGGTGCAAGGATGATTTATTGCATGTGCAACGCTTCAGAAAGATCCAAAGTCCACTCAGCCCAAAAGGCAGTGACAGCATCACATCTAGAAACTGGCTCAGAGAAGAGCACATATTGTAGCTGTAACTCAGAGCCTGTGGGAAGACAATGCACTATTCCACCTCATGGAATGGGTTCAAGGCTAAATACAGAATCCTACTTGTGATTCAGTAAAAGCCCTTGGATTAACACAACACAAAGTAGCCTTCATATGGCCGCTGCTAAATGTCTGACCCTTCAACTTCTTCCTTATTTCTGCTTTCCCTCCCAGGTCTCGTAGACACGTAGGAGGGCGGCAACACCAAATTCAGTGATACTGTTTTACCTCTCCAAAGGGTATTTCATACAGAACTCATTATTTTCCCCACACAACCACATCCCTCTCTAGGGACCACTGGCTCCACACCTAACTGGACCCAGGAAGGGTCTGCTGAGCAGCCCTTGAGGTTACAGGGGTCTCTCAGCCTGTATGGTCAGTGTCAAACGTGCAAAAGAAGAAAGGAAAGCCTGCATACCACTGCTTGTGGATGGTCCCTTGCTCCTTCTCACCACTGAGGCAGCTGCAACAATAAAACAGCAGTGGCAGGTAAGCAGTATTTCTGCAATTTCTCCAAGCCAATATATTTTTTTTCCCTCTCTAATGGTGTAATTCCAGGACTTGGCTCCACTATTCTATTTGTATTAATGCACAGGGGCAGATTTTACAACACATGACAGAGTAAGAATATTTTATATGGCTTACAAGCCAAGAAATAATGCAAATTTGGGTTATAAAAGTACTGTCAGCATATTGTGCGCCTGCCACTTTGCCAACACCAGTTTGCTCCCTGTCATATTTTATTATATATATTTTTTAAATTACTACAGGACGCTGAAATTCCACTTGCAGGTCATTAGAGACTCTTAACAGACAGCTAGCAAGGTTTTTCGGTAAAGTCCAAATGAGACCACATGAAACCACATGGTATCAGTTCTCCTTCACTTAATGTCCCCACCACCACCACCAGCCCTCATCTTGGGAACCCAAATCCTTGGCTAAAGGTTCATGGATTTGTTGGGAGTCTCTCCCTCCCACTGGCGTATGTGATTTGAAGAAAACTGATGCATGTGTGGATGGAAGAACCCTTGAGCCACAGCCCTTGATCTGATAAAAACACGAGCAAGTTCCAATATATTCATTAAAAAGATATGAGATGTAGGTGGTTTTTCAGCAAAAGTGTCATACCTTATCTGATCATATTATGTACCTAAATGAGCTCTGTCCAGAGGGCAGATATACAATTACATATAAATTATATCCATCCCCAAGGAGCTCTGCTTTCACTCCTTACCTACCTGTAACAGCCATCAGCCCATTCCACAGTGAATTTCCACTCTACGTACCACCTGAGTTGTGCCAGTGAGGTGGGAGGGCACTGCCCTGAGCTGAAGCCAGTAACATCTTGTAACTTGTCTAGGGACACACAGCGACCTTTACTTCTGCCATATTGTGCTTGGACCACAGGCTCATCAGAAAAAATTAAATACAACGATGCACGAAATTAAAAGAAAAGGTCTCAGCAAGCCATGACATTTTGCTGTGCTTAGAAGAGATGCCGCTATTCTTGTGCAGCTGGAAATTGCTGAGATAGTTTTAATGGCATCTGCTGTCTCTTGATTGACAGAGCATAAACATTTCACAAATACAGGCAACAGCATTGCAGCCACACAGCACTAGACAGCATTATTTACTGACTGCAACCGAGCTACTGCTATCAGTCACAGACTCCACATCCAGCTCAGGGTTATTCTGACTTTGTTTGAGAAATGTCCTGTTCTGGATGAAGAGATATTAGCAGCTTCACAAACACTGTCACCTAATCAAAAAATATTAGAGAAGCTTTCCACAGCTTAGTGGGTTTTTGTCACTTGCCCTAGATGCTAGGAATCTGTGGAAATGAATAAATGTATTAATACACAGCAGCCTGTCAGGAGCCCTCGGCATGCTGTGAGCCCGGGTACCGCATTTGCCAGTCAGATCTGCCTGATACTCTCAGCACTCCCTGACAGCAACCCATTCACATGGGAATCAACAAGGAGTCTGCTTTTAGATGGTAATATCTGGCACTATCATAGAATAATAGAATATGCTGAGTTGGAAGGGACCCACAAAGATAATCAAGTCCAACTCCTGGCTCTGCAGGCTAACTGGACACCCCAGTTACCACACCACATGCCCACCCCAGTTACCACACCACAAGAGCATTGTCCAAATGCTTCTTGAGCTCTGTCAGGATTGGTGCTGTGACAACTTCCCTGGGGAGTCTGTTCCAGCGCCCAACCACCCCCTGGGTGAAGAATCTTTTCCTAATATCCAACCTCAGCCTGCCCTGACACCTTCAGGCCATTCCCTCAGGTCCTATCACTGGTCACCAGAGTGAAGAGATCATTGCCTGCCTTCCCTCATCCCCTCACGAGGAGATTGTGGACTGTGAATTTCTACCTAAGCCATAAAGTGATATTTCATTTACAGACCTGACACAGATGTGATGCTTATTTACCCTACATTTATGTTCAATAACCTGAGCAACACCATGACTTTTCTTACAAAAAGAAGAAAGCTGCCTGTGCTCACTAATTTCATCCCCACTGTGTTTTACTTGCTGCTGTAAGTAGCAGTCGGATGGAACAAGCTTTTCTGGATTCAGAAAGACCCTCATTTTGGGACAAACAGACTGCTGGATCACATAGTGGTTGGGAAAAGGGGCCAAGATCGAGCAGCAGGGGATGTTAGGGAAAAGGGAGGAAAAGGGAGACAAGCACGGATGGAAAAAAAAAAAACAGGAAATAAGTGAAGTGTGAACTTTGTCAACTTCTTCCTCTTTTCTTTTCTTCTGAGGTCCTCTCATGCTTCTCCACTATCCCCTTTGACTGACAGCTTCCTGCCTTCTCTCATTTATCTTTTCTGATTGCTTTACACTAGACTTTTTCCTCTACTTAACCTCTTACTAACACACCCCAAATAATGGTCCCAGGAAGGCAGGAGCTGTGGGCAGTGGGGTGATACTCCTGCCAGCTGGAAGCCTCTCAAGCAGGACGCTGCAATGCAGTGCTGCCTTCCCATCATACACTAGGGAAAACCATGCAAAGATGGATGCTCCCATGGAAATACTGGATATCAAAAGGGAAGAGTTTGGCATCAACACAAAGAAAGCAACAACATGCCAGTAAATTGTTTTGTATAAAAACAAACAAACCTCTCCCATACAAAATGGGATGCATGCCTGAATGGTAATCTTCTCTGTGCACTGGTGTCTGAAGCAGAGCAGCTGGGTGGTGAGAATTTAGGAAGCATTTTTAAAGCAAAAAACACGTGGTTTAGGAAAACAAAAACAACATCCAATATACCTTCTGTTGACACTGATATCGCAAATCAACAATATGCCACTGTAGACCAAGGAAGAAGACAAATTCAATAGGAAACAATCCGCTAGAATGTGCAGAATCTCAGTCTTTGCTCTCACTTGCTTCCTCCTGGCAGCCAAGGCTTGTGACACTTTCTAGCACCACTGCACGTCACAGCACTGCAGTTCTGCCTTGAGAAGAATATCTTTTAGCAGGAAACACAGTTCACATCCTGCTCCCACTAATGCCTGTGTAAAACCAAGGTACTGGATTTTTTCCAGCAAAGGCATAAGGATACAAAAAAAAAAAAAAAATTTAAGATATAACTGATTTGAAAAAGGCCAAGATCTCATCACAGAAATCAAAATAGTGTACACTGAACGATACATGGATATGTACTTTACTTTCTGATGTGTTTCTGATGTACCTCACTTTGCTGCAAGCTGTATCAATGCATTAAAAAAGTCAGAGGAACTTAAATAGTGTAACAGCCTTAAGACTGATTCATGAGTTCAATCAAAAGCTTATCAATTTTATGACAAATTACCAGTCAGTAAAATTTAATCCACCAAATTGTATATTCTGTGATCCCTGAGTAATGCCTGATACACAAAATGAAATTTTTCAGTAGCCCTTTTTCAACTACTTAATACACTTTCTTGCAGGTATAATTGTTGAGTAAGAACAAATAACATTTGGGCTAACTTTCCCTTTTGGTATTCCTACACAAACTATGGGAAGAATTATCTTTAATTGTGAAGCATCACATACCCTTACAACAGTCAGCAAGTAACTAACCAAATTTTGAGGTTTCTCCGAAGCTCAAAATATTTTCTTTAAGTCCCACATCACTATATTGATGCACAACAGTCATGAGGGACACATCTTCACAACGTATAGGTTGATCCTGGGTTTTTTTTGTTTCCCCATCTCAGAAAGAGGTTATAGCTCTGTGCCTTAGTAAATTTAAGTGCACCTCAGCTACTTACTTAATGTATTTTGCAATAGAAAATCTGGCAGACACATGAAAAATCAAGCTTCTACAGTGGCTAATTGCCATCTTCTGGCATCCTATTCAGTTTTTAAGTCAATTCCTATGGAGTTTGATCTTCTTGAATAGAAACTCAGTACAGGCTGCTGTATTTGACCCAATAATGTTCAAAAAATAAAATAGTCAAACCTCTCTTTAAGAAAAATATTGACATCACAGTGTCTTTGATTCTCTGTTGCCCAGCATCTAACTTAGTTACTAGACAGATGAAAGAATATGAGTGTTCAGAAACACCACGGACTATAAGGTCCACTCAACACCATAAGGTCCTTGAGCTTCTCCAGCACTGCTTTATGCTAAGCTCAAGGACTGGGTTTCCTTTTAAATAGCCCTAGAAGATTCTGTTTGAAACACAGCAGAGTTAGCTGGCTCCTTAAGAAATCCCTGGAGAGTAGGGGAACACAGAGCTGCAAGACTCTGCCAAGCAATGAGCACTGCTCCAGCCCATAGCACACATCAGGAAAGCTGCCACCACCAGCAGATGAGCTTTAGAAAAATGAAATAGTTTCAATACAGGTGCCCACTCACAGTGCCCACCCTACATCTCTGGTGGGAAACACCTGGCAGAGAAGAGAACATCCTGCCATCTCCAGTGCTTGGCACTACAGCCCTGGACAGAGACCCAGCACAGCCGAGGTGCTGCTCACACTGCTCCTGCCACTGAGGCAGCAACCCTGAGCAAGGAGCAGCGCTGGCAGTAGGCAGCAATAACTTCTAAAGATCACCACAGATGTTTGCTTCAGTGCCCACAAATCAAAGTCTCTGGGGTAGCCACCAGAGTGGCCTTAATCACAGCAGGATCCCCTCCAGGCACCAGAGCTGCTCAGGGTCACAATGGCAGGAGAGGTGGCTAAATGGTACAAGAAGCTCCTATCCTGCCTACACCAGACACTTCATCCTGGGATTTATGATTTAAACGCTTTAGGACCTGATAGAGCTTGGCCATGGCTGGATCCTAGGAAAGATATAGGCACAATAGGAATAATTTATTTTAACAAACTTAAAATGTATTGTGCTTTTGGAAAGAAATTAATAAATACTATGCTTCCATGGAGTAAAAACAGTATATACTAATATATCTTCTGCCCCAACTTAGGAAATGGGTTCCCAACTCTAAAAATTACACAAATGTGTTAGTGAGCACAGTTTTACATGAACACAATTCCTTCTTTTATCTAATGTATTTGCAGGTAAAAAATTCACTAATTGTGCAATAGTTCTTATGTTTGTAATATATCTCTACCTGAAGAGCAGCAAATTATAAAAGCAAATTCTGTGTAAGATATCAGACTGCTTCAGGGGAAAAAACAACTAACTAATCAAACAACAATACCCACAAAACAAACTTATCTCACATTTAACACTGTTTTCCCAACTTTTTGTCCCCAAAAATGCATAACATTAGCTGTGTAAAAACTAAACTACTATATGAGGCATATTGTAAAGCCTCATTTAAACAATGAAGCTTTTATGGCATTCTCAGAGCAAAGAATGTCCAAATATGGCTGAGAGTTAAGTACCCTGAGAATCAACTGCTCTTAATGAATTCACAGAAGTTTGTAAGTCCACATTTACCAGGAATCAGAAGAGAAATAAAGAGAAACGAACGTGATTCAACTCATTTTCCTGTACCATTCTCTAAAGATACCGTGTTATAAACATCCTCCATATCTCGGATACTGGAGGCATCTGTTGAATCTTGGTCACTGACTACAATTCCTACTGAAGAAAGGCTAGAAATGAAGGAGTGCATCTTTTTTGCATAAATATCCCTAATGTTAAAATAGGGTAGATCATTCCTTTTCTCCTTGCGATCGTTGTTGCACTGGTCTCTATCAATAGCTTTTTGCTTTTGGTAGTACTTAGAAAACTTATTGAAAATAATGGTGATTGGAAGTGCTACCACCAGTATCCCACAGATAATGCAGAGGGTGCCGAGCAGCTTTCCAGCAAGTGTGACTGGGTAAGTGTCCCCATAACCAACAGTGGTCATGCTGATGGTTGCCCACCACCAGCAAATAGGGATGCTCTGCAGTTCTGATGAGTCATCATCTTTCTCCACTGAGTAGACAAGCACTGAAAAAATAGAAATCCCAACTGATAGAAACAAAAGCAGAAGTCCAACTTCTTGATAGCTGTGTCTCAACGTGGCGCCCAAAGACCGCAGTCCTACAGAGTGCCTGGCCAGTTTCAGGATGCGAAATATCCTCATTAACCGCAGGATCTGAACCACTTTCCCCATGTTCTCAATATCTTCGCTTTCTTCTTCCTTCGTGTCCACAGCCAGTGTAGCATAAAATGGGATAATAGAGACAAAATCGATGATGTTCAGTGGTTTCTTCCAGAACTTCTTTTGACTTGGAGCAGTGAAGAGCCTGATCACTAGCTCAGCAGTAAACCAGATGATGCACGTAATCTCCACTGCTTCCAGCACAGGGTCTCCAATCTCCCTGTCATTGGCATCCAGCCTTTGAAATTCTGGCATGCTGTGAATGCACATGGCCACAATTGATGCCAGGACAACACTCAGGGATGACACGGCAATTAACTTAGCAGACAAGCAGTATGCAGGATTTTCCATTCTGACCCAGATCTTCTTTCTTATTTCACCAAAACACAGATTGTCAAACTTTTCTAGCTCTTTATCAAATATGGATGACTCTTCATCAGAGGAGTCCATACTGTCATTGCTCTTCTGATCCCAGTCTTTATCAGGACCTTCTTCTTTGCGTTCTTGGTACCGATTGCTGCAGCAGGAATCAATAAACAGCTCATTTATCCCCCAGTACTCTATTTCCTGGCAGAAGGAAAAGACACAAAGTTCTTCCATAACGTGAAGTTTGCCCGTATAATAAAAATTCAGAACATATCGGAACAAGGAAGGATTCCTGTCAAAGTAATATTCCTTGTCTGCCACACTATAATCATCACACAGTTCTAGAATAGCCTCTTCTGAATGGCATTTGAGAAGTTTTCCAAGTCTGGTATGGGGAAATCGGAGCAAGGTGCTTTGATCCACTGATTGCTTAAAGCCACCCACATTCAAATTTATAAGTTCTGCATCTTTTCCAGGTCTGCGGAAAAATTCACCATAAACCATTTTGGACAGATGAGTTTCACTGCTGCTGCCCAAGGAGATTACATTGAACCTGAAAAGAACAAAAGATATTGTTAGAGCATTTAATTCAGTTTTGCTCGTGACACACTATTTTCTCCATCTCCGGTTACTGTGAAATGCTGTAACAAAACAAACAAAAAAGGAAACTAAATTATGAATGCCCTTATTCAGCATTTCACAGGTGTAGTTTTAAATCAATTTGGTTTACAGCTTTAGAAAATTTGAAAGCAGTAGGTTCTGGTTTAGGTCTCCTTTTTACCAGGGTGAAGGAAGAATGCTGAATTCATCTGCAAGTCAGTCTCTGTTCTACTATCACACTGATATTAATAGTCATGAAATCCATGTACTTCAGTGATGCAAAAAATCTTTAAAGAAAAAACTTGTCAATCAATCAAAATATTTAGGACAAAACTTTTGAGCAGGTTTCTCTCAATCACAGTTTCAGCAGAGTTGTATTAATTTATATGATTTTACAATTTACAATCCACTACTTCCAATGTTATTTGCTTGAACGTGGACCACAATTACTTCTGTTGATATATCAAGTCATTTACTTCTAGAGCAATTCATACAAGAGCATTCTGTGTTCTTGAAAACATATCAAAACTGCATTTGAATCTTTCCAATTCCCGACTTCAGAATGCTGTAGTACATATCTGGGTATCTGCACTCCCTCAGGTATTTTTCAATCTGCCTTCCTACTCACCTGAAGTGTCACAACCCTCTTACAGCCTTGGTCAGTTCCAGAAGCATTTCCTATTCTGCCACAGCATAGCTACAACCACTGCAGCAATGCTGAGAAGTTGGTGGTGAAGTGTCATTTCTGGAAACAGGAGCTTTCAGAGATGGAACTTCCACAGTACTTTTTCCTCAACAGCTAACTGTAGACACCTGCAGATGGACAGAAGGACTTTTAAATGTTTCCATATTTTACTATAAATTCAGCTGAAACTGAGTTCAAAAGGCAGTTATAATTACTAGTAAGTTAACTTTAACAGAACTGCTTTCTTGCTTTCCTTCCAAGGAGAATCTGTTGTCATGCCAAAACTGGCAGTTCTTACACTTGCCGTTAGATTATATCTAACTTCAGATCATGAGGAGAGCAAACTTTTTGGATGTCTGATATTTAAACATTAATTGATGTACACTCAGCTAATTTATGTCAATTTAATATGGAAATCAATTCATTTTAAATGTGATGAGATAGCATCAAAATTCTTCTGCCCAAAGAGATGACACCATATGGTGTCATGGTCAGCATGTAGAGCTGAGGGAAGAAGAGGGAAAGGAGGGGGACACTCAGAGTAATGGTGTTTGTCTCCCCAAGCCACCATTAAATACGATGGAGCCCTGGTCTCCTGGGGATGGCTGAATACCTGCCTGCCCATGGGAAGGGGTGAATGAATGCCTTGTTTTGCTTTGCTTGTATGTGTGGCTTTTGTTTTACCTATTTTATCTCAACCCACAAGTTTTCTCCTTTTACCTCTCTGGTTCCCTGCCCCATCCCACTGCAGGGGAGTGTGTGTGGGGCTGAGCTGCCAGCTAGATTAAACCACCACAACATAGAAATTATTTTGCACCTTAAGATTTAGTTTGAAGGCAGGTATTTGCTAGCTGATAGAACGGCTGTAACACACAGTTGCTCCAGGCATTTCCCAAGGCTTGATTTTTTAGGAATCATTAGGAGGTAAAATAAGAGTACTGATCTCTCCTCACAGAAGAAGGGCAGCAAGACTCATCTGATAAAAACACTACCACTCTTCACTTATGATCTAGAGCCAAGCTCTGTTTTATAGTACTACAGATAAAAGACCCATAAATCTGGACTGGGGTGACTGGAAGTCAAAGTATATTCAGATCCAAAAACCCTCTAGTTATTGATTACTTTTAGTCAATAAAATCTCCACTTCTAGCAATTCATTAACAGGAGAAGGCTGGCAATGTAAGTGAGCACTATAAAAAACAGGCAAGATCTCGGACCACAGAGTCATAGAACACTAGAATGGTTAGGGTCAGAAGGGACCTGACAGATCATCTCATTCCAACCCTCCCTGACATGGCCAGGGACACCTCCTACACGACCAGGTGGCTCAGACACCCATCCAACCCAGCCTTGAACTCTTCCAGGGATG
>VYZQ01061057.1:26603-39249 GCA_013400655.1 Mystacornis crossleyi
TTCTCTGGGCAACCTGTGCCAGTGCCTCATCACCCTCACAGTAAAGAATTTCTTCCTAATATCCACTCTAAATCTACCCTCATTCAGCTTTAAGCCATTATCCCTTGTCCTATCTGGGGGCTCTTCTCACCATGACAAGTAATGACAAAAACAAAGCAAGTTTTACCCAGACATAACTAAAGCAAGACCTTACTTTAGTTAGAATTAGCTCAGCAAATTCTTAGTACACTAGACTGACTTACTGTTGAGACAGCAATATAAAATCATATCGATTATGCAGATGATATTCATAATGGTTCCTCCATGAAACTGCTCTGTATAATAAATTCAGTGAGCAATAATTTACTGCTTTATTTTGAGGGTCCTGTATTCATAATTTGTTCAAGATACAGAGAGAAAGTGGATCTTGCTTAGAAAGACTATGATCCAGAACCTGCTTAATGTATTACTACTATTACGTGATTTTTAGGTTACAGAAAGAACGTGCAGGAAAGATTCACAGTAACTATGTCAAGAGGAGCTTCATCATCTGAAGAATGTATGTTTGACTTGCAGAGACCTTGATTCCTGAGCCATGGACGAGGACATTGTTGTGCCAAGTACCATCAGAACAATTTGTGTCATTTTAACAAGTGACTCAAGCCACAGGGCAATGACCACAGATGACAACTTCTGTCTCAGCACAACATGCTCTCTACTCAAGGAAACCCTTAACACACTCAGGAAACTTTTTTCCTCAAGAGTAAAACTGTGTTCAGCTAGAAATTATGTTTTCCTGCCAAGGCCTGTGTCATGAACATACTAAGAACACAAAGCTACCACAAACTTTGCAAATCTCAACTTGAAGTGCAACATTAACCTCTTTGATCTTCTGCAAATACATATAACATAAACTGGTAATCATTCCAAATCACACAATTCTCACCCTGGAGAGAGTATAAGAGAGCAAATAAATACATACCAGATGTTAGTTACTTGTTTCCTTTAATTGCTTTAGTTGTTTCAGTGAACTACTAGGTAAGAACTCATATAGAATAGAAAATGAAACAAGAAACAGAAGAAAAATGCTTACTGGAAGAATGAACATTATTTTCCAAGATAATCAAAAAAACCCAACAAATAGAAGTTCCAAATGTTAAGCTGCAGGGCTAAATAAAAGCCAGTCATAAGGAAAGCTGAGTGAAAAGGATATAAACAATTAGAATAAAAAACAAAACAACAGGATCTAAGTCTTCCCAGTCCAATTTGGAGATGGGCTCTAGCCAGTGCTTCTGCAGTCACACATTGTTGGTGAGGCCACAGGCCCATTGTCTGCCTTGGAAGGAGAGTTGCAAATTTCTGGGCTTTTAGCACGCTGTGAAATCCCCAAAGCTCTCAAAAAGGGAGTCAGGGAGACAGATTGCATATACAGCTCCTTTGAGACAGCTATGCCACAGATGTATAACATACCCCAAAGTGCTGTAGTTTCCAGCCTCTTCTGGAACAAACCACTAAGATTTTTAGTGACCATGTGGACCCCCTTACTACACATTTATTTGTCAGCAAAGCTTCACTTTCTCAGTTATGTTTTGCACAGTATCTACACAAAGTCCCCATGCTCTGTGAGGTCCTACACCACAAGCTTCAGAACATCTTTTTTGACATGTTGCATCTTTGAGCATGTTACCAACTTGGCTACCGGTAACTCTAGACTGGGGAAGTTTCATTTTTCGTTAGCATTAATCTGTGATTATCCAGGCATAATAGAAAGAAAGTTGAACAGGTTTACAGCTGTTGTGCTCTTCTGCTAAAAATACTCAAAAACAGCACATGCCTACAAATTTTCTACCAGTTTCCTTCACGGTTATGTTCTCTTAGCCTCACCTCTTGCTTCCTACACAGCTGCACTCCATGACCCTCTCAAGACTAAGTTCACATTTTAGCATGGTTTCGTCTAAGTTGAAGGAACATAAATAAAAGGGCCTAGTCCTGCTCACAGGGAAGTTCACAAGGGATATAACACTGATGTGAACCCAAAAGGGCATGCAAATCTAGGTAACACTACAAAGTATTTCCAGAGCTCAAAGTCATTTTTTCCCAAGGAATCTGATAATCTCTGTAGATTTACATTGTTGGGTTCCCAATTCAGAAAATTCAGTTCTGAGCAAATTTCTTCTAAAGAATCTTACGCTGGCACTCAGCCATGCCCAGGAACGAGATTTTTATCTCCTAATGATGCAGACAAACACCTGGGCTCTAACTTCGGCTAATTTCCCGACGGTTAAGAGCTTCTACAAATCATCCAAGCTACACACGTGCAGCTTTTGACACCAAAGTACTTCTAAAATGCTGTGGATTACAAACCCTAACAAGCTTCAGCTCCGGATCAACATTTCACTGATTTTTAAAGTATTTGAATTTCTCCACTCATTATAGGGCAAATACTTGCCTAATGCACCACCAAGAAGTACTGTCTACACTTTCTGACTCACTGAGCAGAGAAAAACATTTAAATGCATATATAATTTACTTGATCAATCACAATTAGGGATATGGACTGAAATCCAGTTAGCATGACTTAAGCTGTTGTCAGTCAGCTGGGCAGTAATAACTACTTTGGCATACACAATTAAGCCAGGAAAAATGTAACATAATATTACTTGGCACAGCCTCTTTCACTGTGATATAGGCTGTAACATTCAACTCTCCTTTGTAATACTTGACACAGTTAATTGTAACGTCATTCACAGACTATGGAGGCAGAGGTTAATTTTAAAAAGTCATCTAGCACAAATAGCAAGACCATCTGAAGAAACCACTCTGTGGTTATGGACATTCTGTGAGGCAAAGAGGATAAACTCATCAGTAAATTATTTTCTCAGTTGGAATTTGGGTTTTTGTATTCCATTGGCAGTATCCTCCTTTATGCAGCATATTGCATTAAAATGCCATGAAAATAATAGAATTATGCAACTACATTTCTTCTAAAATGGATTCAGTACAACCTCCCAGAACACCTCAGGTAAATAAAGTTGTAGTTGAAATATCCAGGATGAATTTTGTTCTGATGTTACTCCCATGTAATCCTGTCTATGTTCACCCCAGTACAATTCTACTATCATCAGGCTGTTTTAGAAACTGAACTTGCGCCAAATGTTTGTGCAGCTTTGCAATACAATGAAGATCAGAAAGAGATGATCATCATTTGGAAACAGCAACAGCTGCTAGAAACACTGCTGACATTCAAGGGGGATTTTAGATAAAATTTATCTAAAATCATTTTTTATCATTTAGATAAAATTATCTAAATATTCACACCTGTGTAAAAATGGTCTTCAAATATAGGGGGTTAAAAAAAACACCTCCTCCAACAGACTGATAAGGAAGAAATGAAGCTGTTACAACTGAGAGTAAAAGAACACAAGCAAGAATAGAAGAACAAGCACCTGCAGCCCGTGGTTCACACCAGTTATCTGAGGCACAGGTTTTCGGGGGTGAATCACCAGAGGTGGGGTCCATCTCTGCCTTGATTAGATAAGCAGCCTGTATGAGTAGTGCCATTAGGTGTGTAACTTCCACGGGACTAATACAAGGTAAAAGGAATCCTCCCAAAGTGAAATTCTGCTACTTCCACTGTGAGGATGGTGGTGAGGACAGAGTACATGCCAAGGGTTGGGTATGAGAAAGGGGCAGGGGAAAACACACCAGCTGTAGCCTCCACATGACAGAAGCTTCATTGGGAATGCAGTCTGTGATCTGAACTGCTTTCTCATACATATAAAGAACAAGTAGCAACATCTAATACCACCCAGTTATCAGAATGTCACCTTGCAAAATTATTAAAGTGAAAAAAAAAAGAAAAAAAAAAAGTTATACTCTCTCTGACTTGAAAATCCCCTGGAGATAACACACATTATGAGAGGTAACAAGGCTTGCACCTTGCAATGTTCCCAAATGCTCCGCAATTTATATTCTGTTCATATTAATTAAAAGATCATTATCCACAGCTAAGTGGAAGTGACAGATTAAAATGTGCTTGCTTGAAAATCTCCCCATAAATCCCCACCACTTAAGCACAGTTAGAATGCTGCAGTTACAATACCTGTTCCACAGACAGCTCAGGCAGACAGCTGACCACATTAGGCACTTCCTTGAGTTGTATGGTCCTAATGGCTGAAGTTCACAGAAATATTTGAGAAGATACCAAAGACAGTGTTACCAGCAGGCCAGCCTTGCTGTGGTTTGATGGTAAAAGAAAATGTTTCTCTCCAGGTTATTTTGGCAATAATCTTGTTTGTCAGGTCATCTTAATGGCACCCATCAAGAGTAAAGCTTCAAAACATGAAGTGTTTGTATCTGAAGTGGACATTATAACTTGTAGGTCTAGGTATCTCTGCAGTGAGGGCAATTTCAACGGATCACTTCTCCAAAGTAATATTTTGTACCCCATTTTACACTGAGTTCCCCATTGTTTCCATTCAAGTACATCTCTAGTGATCACAATGAATATAAAATCCTATTGTTACACTTACTGGGGTAATTTGTGGTACCACTAGTTGTCAAAAACATCTGATATATGATCCCAACATCAGACACTTCCATAGAGATAAAAATGATGCAGAATAAAAATACATCAATATCCTTAAAAATAATTCTGCATTCTCCATCGATTAGTCTAGAATCAAAGACGATCCTTGGTGAAACTGTAATTCACTTACAGAGGTAGTTTGGTTTTGAAAGGTTACCTACCTAAGCAAGTAAAATGGTGCAAATATCCAGACACAGAGAGCAGTGTCCCTGAAGTCACACAGCAGATCAGCTGCCTACAAACAAGCCCACATCCGTCTCATACCATTACCCACTTCACAGTCTCCTCAATACCTATCCACACCACTCCAGGTACTGGTACCCTGAGACATCTGGGCTCAGAGCCAGCAGTAAAATACATTCTGACAGAGCAGTCCTATAGCAGCCAATTAAAAAAAAGAAAAAAACCCACATATTTATCTAGCATAGAAAATCTAAATACCATTCCTGTATTTACAGTGCAGTTTCAATGTCCATGGTTGTATCAAGGGCCTATGATGGCAGAGGTGAGAAACTGCCCTATCTATCCTACCACAACTACTCCAGGCCTAACATAGAGAGATGAACAACTAGACATGATATATTTTTCTCTAATATACAGGTCCATGAACCATTGAAGACAGCCCTGAGATTTTAAGGAGAGTGTTAATGTCTCACAAGCCTCTGCACAGTGGCAAATTATACCCACACTGAGCCATAACTCTTCCATGTTTAGGAAAGTAATGCAGACCTTGCTGCAACTCAGAATATTCTTATCTCTTGTGGAAGGGGTACAGTGTTAAAATTAAGATTTAACTCACTGCCAAGAAGACTGATCTGATACTCAGAATTTTCCATCCATTTGTCCATCTACGTGTCCTGATTGCAAAGTAAAACTAGTTATTCTCATTTCTCACTTTGGAGTCTGAGGAACTGTCCTCCAGTTCCTAGGACAGATGGCAGAACTGCTGACCATTTCTGCTCCCAGATCATCTCTTCCCACTTCTTATCTCTGTTTTTTGTTTTTATTTTTTCCATTTTTGGAAGCAAGGCAACATTTTTAAAGGACACAAAATCCAATCACAACAGCCAGTTTCACTGGGTGAAAAAGCTGTTCTGAAGAATGTAAAATCTATGCACCCCATGAAGTAGGATTTTTCCTCCTTAAACTGGGAAGAGACATATGAACATAAACAGCAGGATTGTGTTGTAACACATTATAGCAGAAAAAGCTGTTAGGAGACCTGAAATCAGTCCTACCCATGCTACCAGCCACACCTTCACTAGCAGCAGCCACAGGTGCAGAAGAGCTAAAAGGGCAATTCAGCTGCAGAGCACAGGGCTAAACCACTCACCTGGCTACACATAACTTTTGAATCCATTACAGCTTTCTTCTGCAAAGTCCTGGCTTTGGGATAAGCTGCTTGAAAAAAAAAATCTCTGCCCACGATACTGTTCTGGGTGTACCTCAGCCCATTTGTTGGAGTTTTTTTATTCATTGAAAAATAAGATGCTTACATTAGTAATATACTATTGAATACAGAAAACAGGTTTGGAATGGACCTTGAAGAGTAATACAATTCACTTCCTCCCCCTCCTCAAGGCAGGATCAGCTACTTCTAGCCAAATTTCGGCAGATGTTTATTTAATGTCCCATGATAAAGCCTCTCCAGAGAGGCTGTGGAATCTGGTCCAGTGTTTGAATGCCCTTGTTCTCTCAAAATTATTTTCCCAACATCTACATACTGTGCTGCACTTCAGGCCTGTGGATGTGTACACTTAGAGCAGATTTGGAATGGGATGGAGTCACAGAGAATGGACGGCAGAAACAGGCTATTTACAAATTGTCCACAACATTTCAGTTCCTTCCTTTGCTATATATTTAATTTTACTTGTCAGTCTGAGTAGATAAAGTTACATTGCATTTATTTTTTTATGTTTAGGAAAAATTCTAATAATTTCAGAGATAAACAAAGGTTTCCTTTACCATGGTGAAGTTCTCCAAGATATTCAGAGTCTCTCAGGCAACAAGAACACAAGCAATTGTTAATGTGGATATTTTGAGTGAAACCTTTAACTGAAAATATGTAAAAACATTTGTGTTTGCAGCATGTTAATCTCACTAAAGGAGTCTGTGTTGTTCAATATAAATCCTCTTGACCCAGGACAACCCTGATGCAGAGCTCCAAATCTCACTTACATCCAAGTTCTGCAGTCTGCTGTGGTCCAACATTCACTTTCAAAGCATCCAAGCAACTTTTACAATGTGCGAGTATGCATGACACAAGGCCACAGGCTAAGGAAGGATATGTGGAGGCTGCCGGAGAAAGTATCTGCAAGACGCACACAGTTCAGAGCCATGGTGCAAACCTTACTCACACGGAGGCCTCCAGAAGCTTCCATTTCTTGGAGCACTCAGATTCTGGTACATGCTCACTGCTCCTACACTGGACACTTTAGTTACACCACTCCTCTTGACTTTCCAGGTAGCATCACAAACTAATTTGTGGTGAAAAGATCCTTTGGAGGTCATCTTGTCCCACCCAGTGTTCAAAGCTGGTTCAGCTAAAGAAGTCTGTTCAGGGCCAAATTATTTTTTTAAGATCTCCAAAGTTTCCCAAACTCTCTGGTAACATGGTCCAGCCAGCCCCTCTTACAGTGAAGATATTTCTCCTAAAGCCTAGTTAGACACTTTTTGATTCCAGTTTGGGTTCAGTGACCCCTTCTGTGGACCTGCTGGTCACAGCCCTGCTAATAAAGTCCAGGATGCAGCTGGCCTTCACTGTGAGGGCACAGTGCTCACTTGGGTTCTACATGCTGCCTACCACAGTGCCCGCGTCCTTCTCTACAATGCTGCTCTCCATTCAATCAGCACCCCGAACTATCACATGGGGTTACTTAATCCCAGATGGAGTTTCTCCAGGATGCTGACAGCCCTTTTAACAGCAGCCCATCAGTGTATCAGTGTATTATTAGCCATCTCAGTCCTTAAAAAACAAAGGTATTTTCCCTCTTTATTTCAACTTGCCTGTCCCCACAAAGCATTCAGCAGAAAGGATATTTGTCAGAAAATGCATGAAGCAAGTACACGACTTGATACAGAATTGCATCACTGCACCACTGTTAAATTGAATATTCATAGAAGAAGCTGAGGCATTGTCTTTGCACACAAAAAGGAACAGCCAGCAAATAAGTTTTTTCAAAAAATAAGCATCAGTCCTAACCAGTACAATTCATTTCAGCACCTGTCAGTATTATTACCCACTGTTTTTCCAGGAAGTGTTGAGTAGACACCATCACCTGGACTTACATGTGCAAAGTAATACCACACATTGGCACAATTTGTAAGGTACTGGAGGTGCTATGTGTGTGGGCTGGATTCTGGCTAATACATGTGTTTGCACATTCCATAACAATACAGCCATTTAATCAACTCAATGTCAGACCTCATAAAATTACTTTGGTGCAATTTTTGCTATTGTCTTCCAATGACAGAAAGTTTGGAACAGATATAAAGCCCAATCAGATCAGAAGGGATTCAGAAGTCAGAATCCAGCCCTTTCTCTCCCTTCTCCAACCTTATTTTTAGAAATATATTTTTCTCATGTTTAACATGACCCACACAAATATCCAGAGTGAAAAAACGAAGGAGTGTGGCTTCATAAATCCAATCCCACAAATTTAGCAGATGTTTTGTGGAAGACTTTAACAGGACAAGGGATTTCTTAGACTTTTGCTCGTGCTAAACTTCAGCTAGATAGATTAATAAACTCCCACAATGAGCCCCAAGGATTTTGAAGGCATCACATATCAAGAGGTCCAAAGAAAGATCTGAGATCCTGACTATATGTCTTCCAAGAAAGAGTTAGAGTTAATTAAGCATATGCAGTGCACTGGAAGAAACTATGAGCAATACATATTTGGGTGTAGTTGGTAGTTTCCCTTTATAAGCTGCTGCTTGAAGCAAAGTACCACTGAACATCACTGTAAGCAAAAACTTGTTTGGTCTTAAGGGTAGTGCTAATCTACAACTCTAGAAGAATAAGAAGATAATTGAAATTTTTTTGTGTGTGTGGTTTTTTTTTTGTCCACTTTTGAATGAAGCACTTCAGTATGTGCTCAGTAAAACTCTGGAGAGAAAAACAACAACTTCTGCCTCTCACTTCATTCGTGAGGCAGTTTTCCCACAGTCCCCAGACTTTGTATCTGAATACATAAACCCTTGATATCATCTGAAATCAGTAATATTTATCACTAAAAGAAACATGTCTGATTGCCTAAGACCCAAGTCTCAGGGCCAGGAACTTTTAGAGGTGCCAACTGAGACTCTGTCCAAATTTTTCAGAGACATAGTCCAAAGTTTTTAGATAGAGCTGAATACACACAAGCAAAAGGAGTCTTTTCAAGTCATGCTGGACCTCTTACAAGCTAATGAATAAAATTGTGTTTGAGTATTGCCTCAAACTGGGGCTTTTGCTCAGCTCCAAAGTGATAGTTTAAGAAGGCTGAAACACATCCCCTGCCTCTAGCAGTTACAGAAGACCTCAGAAAAGAAGACCTGCCTTCACAGTCAGGAAATGGACAAAGCATCCCAGAGACCCAGGAACAAGCACTTTGCCTAGCAGCAAGTGCCTGCAGATTAAGCTTTTCTCATTTTCAAGATGCACAGGTTTCAGTGTGAATCCACAATAACTCTTATTTGAGCACCAAACATACTATGAGCTAATTTGTCCTTTGTTTTGTTCTTTTCTGTCATCATAAAAAATTAATCAAAGTGGGAAAAACTTCTCTCTGCCTGGCCTAACATACAGCAAACTGTAAAACAAAATCACAACTCCCTGAAAAGGACAGCTTACAATGGGAACATAAAGAACATTACTGTTTCCAGACTAATAGAACTGAGCTAAAATATCATCTAGAATGCATTCTGTTGCCCTTGTCCAGCTCAAACTTTTACCAATTTCATGGGTGAATTAAAAGAGCAGCATTGATCCATGCTGGCTGTCCTTTTCAGAGCAAACATTGCACTGGACAGGAAGACACACAGATATTAGCTTAAGAAGAATACACAAGGCAGCATCATGTTCAGCAGCTTGTTCAAGGGAAAAGGTGTCTGCCCCTAAAATGTCATGCTGAAACCATCATTCACTGCTTGTCACTAGCTACAGCTAAACCATGGAAGACTGATTTACATTTGTGCTGCAGTAATGAGTGAGCTGTTTTCAAAATGAAAACCTAACTTACGGCTCTATTTGCTCTTCTCTCAACTGGCAGTAAATGGAGTTCAGAAAATTACAAAGCAGCTTTGGAATCATCATCTAATTAAATCAGCAGTAACTATCTGAAATAACTGAAGAATTATACATATATATATATGATAAAATATAGCCTTCAATAAAAAGGTGTCTTCTTTGCGACATACCCAATCTTCCACCAACCCTGTTTTAACCATACTGATTGATAGCAATTGTTCACAAAATTAATATTGTAGATTTATAATTGCATCTCACAAACTATAAGGTTGATTCTTCTCTCACTGAAGTCAGGAGTGAGAACCCCTTTGCTCTCTGTAACACACCCCGCTGTGGTACCAAGAAGGTTTTAGAGCTGCAGCCTTCACAGCAGTTTACACTGCTGGAAGCAGCAACAGCTTTTGTCTGCTGAAGGACATGAGGTAGAAGAGAAGCAAGGAGCACAGCAGAGCTATCAGAAGTGCTTCCAATCTTTATGAAACTACCCAGGCTGTGTCTTAACTCCTCCATGCAAATCAAAGCCACCATAGATTTTTCCCGAGTTGGTTATCTGCCTCCCACAGGTAACCTGCCTGTACTTACATGAACATCAGCAATCAATTTGTTAGGCTCAAAGAACAAAAAATAGAAATATGAAATGCCTCCTATATGGGGCAGACAACTGCCAATACTAAGTTTTACAAGACTGACATACAAGATAGTTTTTGTCCATAAATCGCACAGCACTTTATCAACTTTAACTTGTAAATGCTGTGAGGCAGATGCCTTGAGCTCCATGCTGTGGAAGCCAAACCTGAGACTTGAGATGTGACCCTTTCAATGTCATGTAGCAGGTCAACATGTTCTACTTCAACATTCCCAAGTTCATGAAGTCTCCACCTTTGCTTTTAGTGAGAACTAAAAGAGAAGGCAAGCAATCCTCTGCACAGGTTGAGCTCTGAGCCTGTCATTAGAGTAGCACTGGGCTGGAATGATTAAACACATGGAAGAATTTACCAGTTTTAAGATATCAGTTGGCATCTAAACTGCTTGTCCAAGGTGATGAACAAAGGACAAAAATGTAGAAAAGGAAGGAAAAGGGGGAAGAAAATTCTGGCTCAGCTCATAAATAACCTATCCTCCTCTCCTTACACCAGCTACACTCCATTTTGTCCATGTGGCCTTTGCTGGTTTTTACTGGCAGGCTGGTAAGACCAGAACATTTCAAAAATAAGGAAATAAAGAGAAGTTAATTTCTTAGCCTTTACCTTAATACAGTCCTGTTCAGAGCACACACAGCTCCAGCTGCACAGGTGCACCTCCAGAGCACTCACACAGCACACCACCTCACAGGGCAAGCAGGGACAACTGCATCTCTCGCTGCTGCTGGCAAAGGGGAGGACGGTGCCAGGCTGCCCATCTGCCACTTTCTGCACGTGGATTGATTCTGGATTCACAATCCAGCTGCTCTCCCTGCCCAAGATCAACTTTTAAGACATAAACCTACCTGCAGGAGATGGCAACAGACACTGAGCAAGCCGAGCCCCGGCTGATGTCTGCAGCCACGGCACGTGGCTGCTCTAAGCAAAAGGGAGTCGGAAGCACTGAGCCGCAGTGGCGTCCCCTGGGGGCCCCTCCCAGAAATTCCTCAGCAGGTATGAGAGCTGGTAAACCAAGACCTCTCACCTCAGTCCCCACTCACCTGTCAGGGATGGGAAGGCAAAATGGATAAGATACCTTAGTGTGAAGGGCAAGAAGATGAGCTGGAGGGTTTGTGAATAAAAGGATGGAGAACAGAAATTTGTGCTATGACCAAGGACATTGAGAATACCCAGCAGACAGACATCAGTGATGAAAACAATTCAGAGAGGGCAAAATGAGTGAACCCTTCCATGAAACTCTGTATCNAGAAGATGAGCTGAAGGGTTTGTGAATAAAAGGATGGAGAACGGAAATTTGTGCTATGACCAAGGACATTGAGAATACCCAGCAGACAGACATCAGTGATGGAAACAATTTAGAGAGGGCAAAATGAGTGAACCCTTCCATGAAACTCTGTACAACATTACTAGCACCCAGAGACCACCATGTTTACTCCACACTTACCCGAGCTCCTTGCTGAACAGTGCATGAAAATCAGACTCTCAGGCTTTACCAGTAACACAGCAAATGGCCCAAAATCCACAGCGAACTAAGCAGAACCGTGACCACAATGGCACCTTCTAAAATAAATGATAATGCTCATCTTCCCAGGAGACAGATGTGTCTTGAAAATTACTGTGGAATGAGCTCCCTCAGAAACTAAGGACCAACATGGTCAACACCATCTCCCTCTGCAAGAAAGATAAACATTCCAGAAGTCATCTATTCTAAAACAGAAAAAAAAAAAAAAAAATTACAAGCTACTGTCACATACAGAACTCCCTTGCAAGAAAAATGAGCCAGTTATCCACAAATGACAGATGACACCAGTTTAACACACTGTTGTTAGGACTTCAGGTACATTATGAATGAGACAAGATGAGCAGAACACATTCACATAAAATGGAAAGTACAGTATAGTATTAAGGAAAGAATCATCAGTAAAATATGTGAAAATGGAAAAGAGGTATAGAAAAGAAAAAATGGTAAAGAATGGAGCAACACACTGAGGTAGTACCTTGAAGAAGATGATCCCCTGGCATTAACTGGTGCAGAAGCATTAACTGGAACAGGTCAAGGACAGTTCCTATCAGCTGAGGATTTGGTCCTCCACACAGAACCACGCAATGGCAATTACAGCATACTGCCTGGTTTTCTTGGGGTGCTTTCCCCACAGAAAGGAAAGAGGCAACACAGGAAGAAAATAAGATGATGCCATAAATTAAAAT
>VYZQ01061058.1:23036-58333 GCA_013400655.1 Mystacornis crossleyi
TTTTACAGAATAATGGTAACATTAACAACATCACCCAAGTGGGGGGAAAAAAAAAAAAAAGAAAACAAAAGCCTGTAACACAAAATAAATTGTTCACAGATGAAACTGCAACAAACTATACCAAGTAGATATTGTAGCACAAAGTATTGCACAAGAGCTATTCTGGCCAGTGCTGTTATTGGAAAGAAGTCTCAGAAATAGGTTGTAGAGCAGGCAATACAGATTCTGCATCTAGTGTAGCTGTGCAAATTATATTGATGCTCAGGATTTAAATAAATGGTCACATCAGCTTCAGTTCTCTGAGATTCTGTACCAGAAAGCCAGTTTTAGTGTTTTATCTGGTCTAATGTGAAATATCACACCTATATCCAGCTCTTTAAAGACCACTGGTCTTACACCATTACAGCTACAGCAAATTATTACTAGAGGGTTAAATATAGAAGGGTTTAACCCATCATGAAAATTTTCATGTACTTGACTTTTCTTCAGTGTATGCTTTAATCCAGAATAATGATTCATTGTAAGAACAATAATTCTTAGAACAATAATTCTTAGTTTGTTTTTTGTTTCCTCAAAAAATTAATAAATGACAGATGTAAATAAAAAGAAGTGAGGTTGATAAATATCTCCACTATTTAGGTACAAACCAATTTTTCCACGTCTTACCAAAATTCTAAAAGTGTAACTCCAAGGTAAATAATAGCTATCAGTTTTAATTATTTGGGTTTTTTTTTGCCGATGGAATCTCATACCTGGCCTGTGAGCAGTTTTAGATACATACATATCATCAAAACTCTACTGTGAAATTATGCCTATCTGCTGAAAAAACCAGCCATTGTGTGCAGCTCACACTGTCCTGCATGCCAGAGTAGAAGGTGGCAGAGGCTTGTGTGAGCACTGGGTGTGCATGGGGTGCAGGATTATAGATGTACGTGGAACTGTCAGTGTTCAGAGTCACTTGGCTACATACACCCTGATTAAATCTTCCTCCTGCTGCTGTTAAGAGAGAAATTCTCTGCTGTCCTATTTTTAGTGCAGAATCACAATCCCTTGTTTTGCTTCCCCTGATAGTCACTTCAGATGTGTGCTGTGCTAGGGTGCTATTGCTTTTCTGAGATATTATAGAAAACCATTGTTAGTGTTTTCACTTTTGGGAAAAAAGCTCTGGAGCCTTCAATTGTCACAAGTAACCAGCTTGAAATCTCATGGAGGTGATAGTTCCAGCAGTACACTGATTCTTGCTATGGTGCTCCAAATTGACTCCATAAACCTTGTTTTCCTCGAGCTCTGACTCATTCTTCTCACATTCTGAAGAAGTTTAACAATAGTCATTATAGAGTGATTTGGAATTACACCAAAACAGAAAGGCTGACTGATTGCTTTCCTTTTAGTTGTTTAGGTCTCTTGGTACATAAAGACCCGAAAGCTTCAGGAAGAAAACTGTGCAAGCTACCCAAAGAAAACGCTTACAGCAGTGTGGAAAACAAGTGGGGAATATTTAGCTGAGATGTTACAAGGCAAATCTTAACATGAGACCAGTTTGAATGTGAAATAGTCTCTTAATGAAATTGATTAAATTTCTATCATCTCATTTATAATTAATCATCACAAAGCTTCTAGGAGTATGCTCTCAACAAAAGTCCATTGGGGAGTGATGAATTTTTTGAGGCAAGAAAATAATATTTCAGTAAAAAGTGCTTGACTTCTGAAAATATCTTTCAATTTTTTCAGAGATTCATAGTATCAGTGTACCCATTTAAACAGGTACTGAGGGATTTTTAATAGTAGAAGGAAGTAGATGATTGTAGAATATTATTCATCAAATACGAAAGCTTTTGTGCTAAGGTAAATATCTAAAACACATTGGAAGTTTTGTTTCCAATAAGTGATTCTCTCTCTCTTGAGTATTGCATTGTGTTCATGTACCAAGATTTAGGTAGCAGGAGGACATCATCACTACAGCCCAGCAGAAAGTTAAATTTGCTGTAAATAATGAAGTTAAATAACATGAATCTCACCTGTTGTGCTTACCAACTTTGTAAGTTATTAAAAGTGGGAAAGTGTACCCCTTCTCTCTTACTTTCAACGGATGCAGGTACAACTGGAATTTAGATATTTTAGGAACTTTTCCTGTCTGAAGGAGAACAGACCTGGCCCATCTCACTGGCTGGGAAACCTAGCAGAGTTCTTAGCTGCTGCCCACTGTAAAAGGAATGAAGGATTTTGTCATTGTATGAACATGTGAATTTCAGGATTAATTTTTATTCACACAAACTCAAAAGAGACAATATTTTTAAAAGCTTAACTCACCTTCATGTATGTTGTGTGTATAAACAGAAGGTAAAATAAAGAAATTAGATCTTCTATGCATTCATAGTTATGTTCTGCACCTTCTGTGTAACTATTTGCCCATAATAAAGTCACTATGTTTGCCTCAAGACTGCTGTTAGGTCACTTTAAATTCTATTTTCAGTGACATAAAACATTAATACTTTGAAATTGTCCAATTTGAATTATTTTATCGATTAATATTTATATGTAAATACTTATATGAAATAATTCATAACACTTGTTATTTCATTCAAAATTTTTTCAGAAAATGTTTTTGCAGGCTTTTTGTTTGTTTGTTTGTTTGTTTTTTGTTGAATCTGTTAATATCACACATGCCTGCCATTTTTTGAGAGAGGCTCAAACTGGTTTTGTTATTTTTCCCTACTTTTTTGTGTTCTCTTTGTACTGTTGAACATCTAGTATACATTTTCTTGCTTTCTTGCAGCTGAGTATAAAGTGAAGAATGAAACAAAAAGGAAATTGAAAATAACTTTTCAGAATTCTATTAACTTTTGGAAAGGTAGATTGGCCAATTTGCAGTGGTTTTGTTGTGCTTTGGTTTTTTCCCTTTCCCTAACTTTTTGTAAGCAAAGGAAGCTTGTGAAGAGCTGAGAGTGGTTAAAGGAAATAAAAATAAAATGTGAGGTAGGAAAATCTACCTTCAACAAGAACAGGATTGAATACAGTTTCTCAATGGTAACTTAAGGAAAATATAAAAGGGGAAATGTTTATGACAATTTAAACCTCTTCTAACTCAAATCAATGTTGTGAAAAGGAGAAAATTCATCAGGAAAAAGCAGCTCCACAGAGGTCAGTTATTCAATGCTCTACTGCGGAGGAGACCATTATGTTGATGCAAGCACAGTTTTGCTGACTGTGGCAAAACACCACTTAGTTCAGAGCATCTCTGATGAGGACAGGTTTAAATTTAGCTTTAGAGCCCTCACAAGGATTATTAAGAGGGTGAAGCTTCTGAGAATTTCTAGCTCATTGCTGGCCATTTGCACAACTGCCTATTCTCTTGCAGAGAGCAAGTGTCTCTTCACAGGTTGTTACTTTTTGTCTGGTTTATTTGGAGAGAAAATGCTCGAACAAACAAATCACTATAACTTCTTTGCTTTGGGGAGGTGTCTGGAAAATCTGTTCTCTTTACTGGCTTCGTAATTCTCTGGAGTGGCTTTGCATATCTGGAGAAATGCTTGGGGAAAGCTCACACAAGGGTGATGAACTACAGGATGGAAAACTGCTGTGGGGTCTGTTAAAAATAACACAACAAACTTGTATGTTTTAACTTAATTATCTGCTGAATGCCCATCTTAGTCTGGTTATTAATGGTATTCAGAACATAATTGCAATCTTGATTGATTCACTGTTTTCCCCTTTGCAGGTCATAGTAAGCACTAACACATTTTTATAATAATCATCTGCAATTAGTGAAGTGAATGAGGTTTTGAGTGATGACTTTACATTTGTCTATTATAGCTGTCTATTTTCATACACCTATTCATAGAGTTTAGTTACTCTGAAAAGCAAGAAAATATAATTAGAGCTATTTTCGTTAATGGAAAGGAGAAACAGCATTATAGCAAAAAGGTCAAGTACATTTACCTACCAGGTGAAAATCACTGCATATCTTAAAGGGTGGATATTTTTAAGCACAGGGTTTCCTACTGGTCTTACATGCTGGGGGAGGGGGGGGGAAGAGAGTGTGTGTGTTTTGCTTTGTGATTTTTTTTAAGTTCAAAATTTTATGTAACTATTCTGCAAAATTTTTTGGTTGTCCTGAATATTCTTTATGGTAAACCCACTTAAAAATTATTTTGAAAGCAAATGTCGCAGAAAAGAATTGTAGAAACTTTAGTGGATAATTTTCTTTTGAAAGACCACTTCTGTGGAAAAGAGAAAAGTGGTGTACATAAATTGTTGATTGACTAACTCCATATTGCTAGAAGACCATTTCAAACTCTGTCTCCCTAGGTGAGCATTAGCAATAACTCGGCTGAGGCAAAGTGCCTGGAGTTATGGAGTAAGACATATAACACCTTAGTCATTTTGAGTGAGTTCTGCATCAGTGCCCCTGGGGGCAGGGCTGTCGTAAGTCACGGTTTCAGTATCTCTGCTGTACAAAGAGGACTGTAGTGTCTTTGCTCTGCCCATGTGATGACAAAGCACATCCTCCCCACGCTGGGATAGGCTTCTCCTGGAAGAAATAATTTTCTACTTTTAGCCAGATGCACAAGCACTGCTCCTGGATGGATCTGAAAAACCCAAAGGAGAAAGGAAGGCTGGCAGTTTATATGTGTGTGGTAAAATCAGGGAAAGAAATGGACATCAGTGCCCTGATCTTGGAAAGTGATGAATGATTCCTATAAGGTATTGAATACCTCAACATCTTACAGGATGTCTTCGTGAATACTTACATACCCATTACAATGCTCTCCTTAAGTTGACATTAATTAAAATTAAAATGATGTTTATAAGTTCTTCAATTGTTGCAATGTTTCTCATTTGCAAAGATGAAACTGAGGGCCTGCAAGAATCAGAACTGGATGTACAGAGGAATACAAGTATAAACCCCACACCTCTGTGTATCTCTGCCTAATAAGAACCTCTCCCAAGTCTAGCTGCTCACACTTTGTACAGGATACAGCAATCTCCTGTGAGGCTGAGGGACACAGGGTTCTCCTTCAGGGCTGAGATCAGTCTTGTTGCTATGGGCTTAAGCTGCTTTTCTGCTACTTTAATATACAACTATTGCCTATAAAAATGAAATATGATTGAAAAGCGTGCCTTTGACCTACATATGTTCATTGTTTGCCAATACTTAAAAGTGCATGGACAAACAGCTGGAAGAAGGCTATAAAATCACTTCTCATGAAAAGCCATAGAAAATCATCTAAACACCAAGAAAAAGAAAACTAACAGTTTTGTGGGTGGTTTTTTTTGTTTGTTTGTTTGTTTTTTTCTTTGTCTGGATTTTTTTTGCTTTTCTTGTAGGTTTTTGTTTCATTGTCAGACTTGGATTCTATCCATATAAAGTTCCAGGATTATAACCGGTGTGGAAGTGTCAAAACACTTTTTATTACAAGCTTGTTTTATATAAAGCTGTTATATTTTCCACTAATTATGAGAAATTCCACCTCTGCAGACATGAGGATATGATTAGAAGATGTGAAAGATATAATGCAAACAAACAAACACAGTAAGTCTCCCAAACTGGCTGCGTGCAAATCAGCTTTCATTTACTCTTTTCTTACATTTGCACATTCTTATTCTTTGGATTAACTTATAAGTTTTTCAGAATTTCATATTTTATTTCCTCTATGCTGTTTAAAGCTTTTCTGAAGTTGCATGTGGTGGAAAAGAAAAAGTGTCACTCTGCCTTCCACCATCGTGCATTGGCACTGTCTCGATAGTGGGGAATTACAGTTATGCTCGGTCCCAGAGGTGGCTGTGAACAGCACAAAGCCTTTTCAGGGAAGGTGTATGTCCATGTCCAGTGTAGAGTTAAGGCTTGAAGACTCTACTGTTATTAGGTTCACAACTCCCTACTACCTGAACCAATACTGTAGAGACCGCCAAAGTGGCCTTTTCTCTTTATTAAATTCAATACATTTAATAATTTTTTTTCCAGATAAGATGCACCAAGGAGTAATGAGGGAGCAGGCAAAAGAGCTCACCAAGCCGCTTTTACTCATTTAACAGCAGTCCTGGTTAATGGGAGAAGTCCCACTTGACTGGAAATTAAGAAATATAATGCTCATCTGCAAGAAGGGCTGGAAGGATGATCTGGGGAATTACCAGCCTCTCAGCCTGACCTCTATACCAGGAAGGTCATGGAGCAGATCTTTCTGAGTGCCATCATACAGCACATGAAGGGATCAGAACCAACATACATTTACAAACCAAGCCAAGACACATTTACAAAAGGCAGGTCCTGCTTGACCAACCTGATCTCTTTCTACTGTCCAGTGATCCACTTAGTTGGTGAGGGAAAGGCTGTGGATGCTGTCCGTCTAGATTTCAATAAACTGTTTGACACCATCTCCCACAGCATTCTCCTGGAGAAGCTGGCAGCCCATGGCTTGCACAGGTGCACCCTTTGCTGGATTGAAACTGGCTGGATGGCCAGGCTCAGAGAATGCTGGTGATTGGTGCCACACCCAGGTGGTGGCCAGTCACTAGTGGGGTTCCCCAAGGCTCGGTACCGGGGCCAGTCCTGTTTAATATTTTTATCAATGATCTGGATGAGAGGATCAAGTGCACCTTCAGTCGGTTTGCTGACAACACCAAGTTGGGTGGGAATGTTGCTCTGCTGGAGGGCAGGAAGGCTCTGCAAAGAGATCTGGACAGGCTGGATTGATGGGCTGAGACCATTTGTATGAGATTCAAAACGCCAAGTGCTGGGTCCTGCACTTGGATCACAACAACCCCCTGCAGTGCTACAGGCTGGGGGCAGAGTGGCTGGAAAGTGGCTCAGCAGAAAGGGACTTGGGGATGCGGGTCGACAGCTGAATATGAGCCAGTGTGTGCCCAAGTGACCAAGAAGGCCAATGGCATCCTGGTCTGTATCAGCAATAGTGTGGCCAGCAGGACCAGGGCAGTGATTGTCCCCCGTACTCGGCACTGGTGAGGCCACACCTCAAGCCCTGTGTTCAGTTTTGGGTCCTTCACTTCAACTGTGACATTGAAGTACTGGAGAGCATCCAAAGAGGGACAATGAAGCTGGTGAAGGGTCTGGAGGTCAAGACGTATAAGGGAACTGAGGTTGTTTACTCTGAAGGAAAGGAGGTTCAGAGGGGACCTGATTGCTCTCTACAATTGCCTGAAAGAATGTTGTAGTGAGGTGGAAGCTGGTCTCTTCTGCCGTGTCTGAAGTGAAAGCATGAGAGGAAATGACCTGAAGTTGCACCAGAGGAGGTTCAAATTAGATACGGAAAAAAAAATCACTGAAAAAGGGGTTAGGAATTGGAATAACTTGCCCAGTGATGTGTCGAAATCACCATCTCTGGAAGTCTTTAAGATGTGTCTGGATGTGGGACTTGGATACATGGTTTAGGTGGTTGTTGACGGTTGGATTGGATGATTTGGAATGTCACTTCTAACCTTGATGATTCTCTGAGTCTGTAACAGATGAATCATGTTACTTCATGCAAACTGGAATGTAATTCTATCAAATGTTTGTGCACAAGCACTGTAGAACTTTATGTTTGTATACAAGCACATCCAACATTTTTGAAGCTGAGAGTTTCTTGACTCATTTGTCCTTGAATGAAGATTTTCTTCTTATGGATGTTTGCTGTCTAAATGAAAACCTCATGAGCCATACAGAAACATATCTTTACAAGATTAAGCTTTATGTTAATTCTTTGCTGTAATAGAGGAAATATTTTGCCTCAGAGATTGTACTGCTAGTCTGTAGAACATTATCCTAACACACAGAATTAAGGCCTCTCTTCCTGGATTTCCCACAGAAATCTCAGAAAAGGATGGCTCTTTGCATGTCTGCATTGCCAGTAAAGATGGACATTGTTTTACACATGTACAGGTATCCAGAGAAGGGGGAGGTGAGCTAAGAGGAAATGACAGGATTTGCTGCTGGGTTAGGTTGTCATTAGGACAATTAGCTGTAACATTATCAGGGCCCCAATCCTGTAAATATAACCATGAGGAAAAACCCTGCTGAATTCCTATTGCTACCAAAAAGCCAGGTATAAAATTCAAATTATAAGAAGGTCAGGATGTTTACATTTTGCTGTAACAGAGTCCCCATAACCTAAAAACAGTGATGATTTAAAATAAATAAGTAAATAAATAAATGTTTTGCACCTTTTTTTTTTTTTTTTTTAAAAATTTACGACAAAGAGAGTAAATTGAAAAGAAATATTCCCAACACCATTTACTCAGCTTTATGAAATTAAGATGAGTTCCTGTACAGGCAAATGAGCCATTTCTAGTATACACCAGGAGGTCACCACACAGCATTTCTGGTAGCACCAGATGAGAGACATGATAATGTCTGATGACAGACATTCTAATAATTAGCTTTTTCTGTGTCTTTGCAAAGCCATCTTTGTAGATTCATAGAATCCTTTCCTTGTTCATCTCCTTTTGCTCTCATTAACATTTCAATCAACTGTGCTTTTCACTGGAAGCCAAACTGAGAATGTGGGGCATTAAGATTTTTAATGTCTTCTTAATAGGAAAAAAAAAAGTTTTCTGAATGACGGTGAGCTGTCTGTTGCCTTTTTGTTGTCGTTCCTATAATTGAAGTTGCACAGTATGGTACAGAGATGCATGATTTTCTTTCTATGTTTTTTTATCAAGTCTAATGTAATCAGTCTTAACAAGAAGATCAACACCAACCAGCATTAAGAGGGCAAGTAGAAGAAAATTGAAAACTCATCTGTGGAAGGAGAAGAAGGTTGCAATGCCAATGGTCAAGACTCTGAGATTTTAGGAGCAGCACACAGGTATATTTAAAGGGAGAAATGAGAGTCTATCTTTTCATACCTACACCATTCAGTACACACACACTGCCACAGGACTCTGCCTTAAACTGTTGCCTGCTTCCAATACTCGGGACATCTTGTTTGGTGACCGTGGCTACATGGTCTGGTGTCTGCCCACAGGCCAAGTCAGAGACTGCTGGCACTCATTCACCAGAGGTTACAGTTCCAAGTGCTTAATGGCAAGAGCCAAAATGCCAGAACTTTCCATTTGGACGGGTTTCATACTTCATGGGTCTCTTATGCACTCTTTTTTCTATTCCAAATGAGATGTGCTAAAGTGAAGGAGATGAAGAAGAGCTTGGATGTAATAAGTCTAAACAAACAAACAAACAAACAAACAAATGTAAACATGCTGTCAAATTAGAAGTTATTTTAATTCTCTTTTTCATGAAAACTGAAGCTGCTTTAGTAATTTATTTAAATTGACTCCACAGGGGTCTTGGCAAGGTAGGTCAAGGTGGATTTTCTGGTAGGAGAACTGTTCTGAAATTCTTAGTGGAACAAATTCCCCAGAAAATGAATTATAATATTTTCATCTTCACATTAGACAACTGAAATACAATGGAGAAAGAACTATGGCAGATTTATTAGAGATTGGTGACCCATCTACAAGTTTCACACACTCCTAATTCAAATGTATGTTTCTCCAAAGAAAATTTTGGATTATTTAAAATAATTAATTTAAATTGTTCAGTAAAAGGAAATGAAGAAACTTGATTTAATCAGTTAATGAAGTTATGATAGCTGCATATACAAAATACACAACATATCATCTGAAGGAAGCTGTGGAGAATCTTTATATTTATTACATTATTGTAGGACTGATGTTTAATTTCAAAATTGTAATAAGAATAACAATCTTGCTCATCTTTGATAAAAGGTGGCTGACTGAAGGGGTTAAGAATGTGGAATATACAGCAAAATGGTAAAACAAATGTATGTATCTCACTCCCTGTTTGGCTTGTAATAACCACAGAAAGAATACGATGAGTGGTAAATAAAATGAAGTATGTGGTCTTTAAGAAGCATGTGGAATTCATTGCCACAGGAGGCTGCAAAGTGGTTGTAAGGTGGTTATATTTAAAAGAGGATTATTTTACAAGCAATAACACTGAACTAAATTGCATGAAGCAATGGAGCAACATTCTTCACAAGACCCTTGAGGCTGGCTCAGCATTTTCAGCTCTGGCAGCAGAGCATTTCATGCCAGCAGAGAGGAGCCAAAGTGGATGCAGAGGTGACACAACAAAAAGCTAACCAAATGGCAAGTAAAAGACAAGAAAAGTGGAGATATAGGAAGAGAGCATAATAAAAGTACAACTTGTCCAAATTCAGCTGGGCTTCTGTTCATATGCATCTCTTCTCTCCGTGTTTTCCTGTTATCTGACTCAGAGCTGCAACAGCTCATGGCCAATGGGAAATTAAGCCCAGGAGCCAAGGTGGAAGCCAGTCCAGCTTTACCTCAGCATGGTGACTCAGCTTTGGACGGGGAATTTTTCCCTTAATTTGCAGTTTTGAACTGACACTTTACTGTGCAGGTGACTGTGAGCTGGAACAGATTTCCCAGTGAAGTTGTGGAGTCTCCCACCCTCACTGACGCATTCAAGAACTGTCTGCACCTAATCCTGTGTAAGGATAATCCTGCTTGGCCAGGGATCCCAGGTACCCACTGTGATCCCTTTCAACCCGACCCTTTCTGACATTTTGCTGAACAAGGTGAAAGTGGCCACTTGGGGGCTGGGGTCTGGGAGTGCAGCTTGGAGAAGGCATGTATGCAGAAGGAAGAAACTATGCAGACACTAACACGGAGGTGCATCTAGGGCAGAAAAGCCCACTGCTACCAGTCTTCCAAAAATTAGGCTTCCCCTCCTCTGGGAATGTTTTTCTGCACTTTTCTCAGCAGGTTGCTGCTTCTTTTATCCTCCGTCACTTCCCACTCTTAGGGCTTAGGGGCCATAAATCTCTATTTTGGCCCTTCTGCCATTTCTTAGCCCCATAAGCTTCTTAATAACCTGTTTGGTCACCCTTATGCTTCCCAGCTGGTTTCACATACTAAGAGAATATGTGTGGGTGAGGTTAGGAGCAAAATTTGGCTGGGGAAGGAAGCAGGACCACAGGCAGTCAGATGAGAGATTTGAAGTCTTGGATGGTGTAGGTGAGTATGATGCTTAGTAAATTAGCAGTAGTTTTTCCATTGTGCTTTACTGACAAAACAACTGTGGTAATTGTAACTGTGATCGGGAACCCATCCCCAAGTAAACCAAGAATTGTTGGCTAAAGAGTTGCAGCATTTTCCACGTGTCTTGTTTTTGCATAAGACTAAAGTTAATAACTAAATGTACCAGCTAGGAGTATGCTAATTTGCTTTCATTAGAAAAAAAAACAGTGTTGCAAGACCTTACCTTGTAGGCATCATGGGCTTAGGGAAATAAAACTTCAATCTGCTTCATTGTATTGTCAGTTACCTAAATCAACAAGCCCATTTTTACCATTTGCTCCTATAAAGATTTCTCCAGGTATCTTGTTATTAAAAATATAATAGTAAGTTGTGTTATGTTGCCAGTGGAAAATCTGGTTTTGGTAAATATTCGTCTAAAGATTAATTTTTGTTTGAACAAGAGTAACTTTACATACTCACATTGCTTATAAGAAACTTGGGAGATAGCAGGTTAAAAATTCATATGGAGAAAGTTGCATATGCCTTTTTCCCACTTGCAAAAAAAACCTGGAGCTATTTTAATGTTTTGGCATATGGAGTTATTGTAGCTCACTGAAAAGAAAAAAAAAAAAAAAAACAACCACTCAGCGCTGTGTTAGATACCAGATCTCTCTTCCTATTACGTAATGCAGGGAAAAATACATACAGAGTACAGTTATTTTAAATACAAAGTTCAGCAAGAATTATTGTAGCTTATATGGAAATGGAAAGTCTGAGAAGTTTTACAAGTTTCAGAGTTCTGTGGCTGATGCAAAAGTTCCATTTATTGTGGGCCTATTTGCAGCTGGGAGCTCTGCAGGAACTGGAAGAGACAGAAAACAGTGAAAACGCAGACTGAGAATGTAAAAATGCAGGCAAACTCTTTATGCTCTTCCGTGGCACTGATATGTAAGGCTAATAACAGCATCTTCACTCCATTCTTTTCCTGTCTTTAACTTAGAACAGATCCAGATGTTGCAAGAACGTCACCACAGGGAAGCAGGAAAAGGAAGTGTGAGTTATACAAAAAGTGTTTGGACTGAGGGTGTGCTGGGTCAAACTGCTGAGTTCCATGGGGAGGTACTGAGTTATGGGCTGTTGGAACTTTGCTCTTTTTGCCAGAGTTTGGGCCATTTGTCCTGGTTCTAGGCTGTGATGGTACAATGGCACACCTGGCACTGTGGAGCTCTGGTTGTTTCTGGTCCATACATATGCCATTACTATGTCTTCTTTGTAAATCTGAAGCACTTCTGCATTTTGGATGCAGATGATAACATGAAAATCCTTTAGTCAAGAGCTGATATTATAACACTTTGCATTGTCCCAAGATGTTTCATGCCAGAGGTGAATATCTTTGCACATATAGTGGGTGCCAACATATGGCAGGTTCCAGTGTGTTGGGAACCGTGCCCTCGACACTGCTCAAGTGTTCACAAAAACAGCAGCAGGAGCTGAAATCTTCTAGCACCCTTCTTGAGGTTTTCCCTCTACAGATTTTTCAAATGTGTATCTCCTGTGGTCCAGAAGTTGGATTATTTGCTAAAATCCATGGTCCCCTGTCAGTCCTCACTTCATGAAGATCATCTCTCAATTCTGTCACAAAATGGAATCTGCTATGGTTGATTTAGGCCACCAACCTACTCCTTTATAAGACAGCTGTAAGCCCTTTTGGGTCATATATTTTGCAATGATGTTTCCTCTGTTTTTAAAAGGCTTGTTTTCATACAGTCTGTTTTCCCTACTGATAACAGTGACTCTGTTCTTGGTTAGCCCACGGCCGATGTCAGTAAATTTTTGAAAGATCATATACACAGGGAAATGAACAAGTAAAAGCAAACCAATTGAAGAAAATTAAAAACACAACAGCAGTTGTAGAGAAACACACATCACCCAGTCTTGCGTAAGTCTTGCACTGGCTTTTGTTCTTCTTCTTGTAGATTTTATAACTCACTGTAAAAGAAGTCTAGTGCAAAGTATTTTTATTTTAAGTACAAAAGCCCAGTGGCTAAATTTTCTGCAGAAGAATAAGGTTTTTCTCAAATAACATCAGCAACCATTATTTGAGATTATCATCTTCCACTCTGTTCTCATTCTACATTGACTCATGAAAGTTTTTCAGATAAATAGATATTCAGATATTTAGCTATTAAGTGTGCAAGTAAAATCAATTCCATGAGTCTAAATGCAGACTCTTTTAAGATATTTTTCCTTTCCCCAAGCTGTAGTCTCATTTGTTTTCTCCTTCCTGATAATTTTCTTTTAATCCATAGTACTTTCTTTTTTTATTTTTTTGTTCCCTTTCCCTTTGTGCCTTTTTTTTCCTTGGAAAAGTTTTTTTGCCTTGTTTTGATTTTTACAGGATAGTACATTTCCTTTTCTTGGTTGTTCCCTCCCCACCCCCATTTTCTTTTCCTGTGATCACTTCCCTTTATTTGCTTTTTGTGATATAATCTTCGTCACTTCTCTATGAACTGGAGACAGCCTGTCTCTATTAGGCATTACCTTGTCAGGTGCATGAGCTCTGATGCCATTTCATCATAATTCCTGATGATCGCATTTATATATTCTGTGGTCACCAAAAGTAATTTTTGGTATTTGGTGAGAATTTGGCTCTACCATATATGATTATTCATAGGAAACAGTAAAAAGAAGACATTAAATCTTACTCATTCACTTCTGACATCATTTAAATAGTAGATGAGAGGAGGCTTTTATATTAAAGGATGTTAATCACCCTTCCCTGTTGGCTTCATTGTGAACTTGATATTGGACAGTGTAGAGTGTCTGTTCTGGCACTGGTGAAGGCCCTGGGATGCTGGCTGTACTGCTGGACTGATAGAAGAGTCTCTGGAAGACTTGCCTGTGGCAGCAGAGCCTGTGCATGTAGGAAGGTTTTTGTATGGGCAGCCTGATTTGGAGGGCTGTAGGGGTGGCTGTGGCCAGGCTGTGCTGGCCAGGCCAGGCAATGGCTTTGCAGGCCTCTCTTTGCTAGAAGAGGTGGGTGAAGAGGTGCCCCCCGTGGGGGGGATGAGCATGAGCGGATGCGTGGGGCACGGGGTTTCTCTGTCCCTGTTCCCTGGTCATGTGTACCCCAAATCCTGTCCCCTATTGGTCAGTTTGAATGTAGCCCGCGGGAATCCTGTACTTAAGGGAGTGTTCACGGGACCCCGGGGGGGTTGTTCCAGACCTGTTCTAGGGGGCAGTGGCTGTCGGAGTCCCTGCCGGGCTCCGGCCATGTGCGGCCAGGGGGAATAAAATCTGAAAACATCTATCAAATATCGTCTCCTTGATTCTTCCACGGGCCAAGGCTGTCTCCCAGGGAAAGGTTGCAGCCACCCCACTGCAACAGGTGGGGGCTGTGAGTGAGAGTCTGCAGGGTCACAGCACACGGATATGAACCCTGTATACCCCGAATGGCTTCCGGGGATATGCATGATGAGTAATACCCTGGACTTTTCCTGCAAGAGGTAGCATTCACATGTGACCTTTTTACAGCCAGGCTGATTCCCAGGAAGAGCGTTTCTGAACTCACCCCATTACTATGACTGCAGCTACAATCCCACCTGTGCAGCTCTTCCCTGTGTATTTTCAAAGCAAAAATATAACACCTGGGATACTATAAGTGCTCAATCCAGCACTCATCTTGCCAGCAATCTCTGAGTTCCTTCAGCCACAGAAATCCTTGAAGCATTTCCTTGAAACACTTCAGTGCTGGGATTTGTTCTCATGTCTCTTGTCAGGCTTCTGTGAATCATTGTGCACTCACCTCCTCAACATGTATCAGGAATACACGTGGTAGGCACCAAGTAGCAGATGATGAGATGCAGTGGCTTCCTTAGTGGTCCATTTTTCAGTGCTAAAAAGCCAAATTATGTTACAAATACCAATAAAAGGTATTTGTAACTATTCTCCCACTAAAGGCATTGCTTAAGAGAATGATAAGCACAAGCTGAATGAAAGGAAAGGGAAAGCTACCAAGGAAAGCAGGAAAAATGAATTAAATATTGAACTTTCATTTGATTCATTTTTAGTTTATTTGCATTCAAGAGAGGTAAACATTAATGAAATTGCTTATTTGTCTCACAGACTGAACCATTTATTTCACAGAGAACAGACTAGCTAGTTTGAGAAGCTTAAGATCTTTTTATATGATTCTGCCCAAGAACCCCAAACAACATGGATTTCTTCTGAAAAAAGACAAATATAGCCATGTCAGTTCAAGCCTAGCCTTATATTTTGTGATGGAAAGATTTTTTGCAGTGCTTTTCTGACATGTATCCAGCTTGAAATCAATGTATCATGTAATTTGGTTTTGGCTAGTTTCTTGTACAAAGTAAAACAACCATTATTGTCATTGTAACTGGTCCGCATTGACAAACAGACCCAGAGCTGGAACATTATTTTCTGGCATCTAATGATTCATTCAGGGAGTTCTCAATCGAAGAGAATTTCTTATTTTAGAAAACTTCTTCACTTAATGGAAATATGTGAATAGAAACAAATGCACGTTTACTGATCTACATTTGCAAAAAGAGAAGTGACTTAATTTTATATTTAGAAGAATCTGTCTGGAGGAAGATGGGATCCGTGACTTGGAAAGGTCATTGAATTCTTTCCAAAAGAAGGGCATTTGTAACCTATTATTAACAAAAAGATGATGATGAGTGCTGTTTATTGTTCCCTTTGCTTGTGTATTGCTTTTTCTTTATTGTTTTGACTTCTAGACCTTAGAGTCCATATGATTTGGTCTGAACCAAAGTCCCTTTGGCTGCTTCCAGTACATTTGCATTTTCAGGTGTATAATTAAATTCAATATTTACCTTAGTGTGATTGCAAACACAGCAGAAATTATGAGAATCCCACCATTAAAATTTATCATGAAATATCTTATAAAATGTATTTTAAATGTTATAACTTGTTTCCTCATAGTCTAGTTAAACTCTACAGTTTTATGACAGATTTAGAGTAATTGCAGTTATTAGAGTAGGATCACTGTTACATTATCTTGGAAATAATCTCACTGTTACATAATCTAGGAAATATCTTGACAGTTGTAGATAAATGTCAAACTGAAGCAACAGATGTTTTGCTCTTTGTTGCTTATAGTTAAGATTTTTACAAATACAAAAGCTTTTATAGATCTTCTTATTAGCAGAAGATGTGTCAGGTCATTTTTATTTGTCCATTACTAGTTTGAGAATCATTATCTAGGTAGCTGCCTTTCTAATTCTCAGCAATCCATTGCAGGTTGGTTTTTGTCTCTGTCTGCCAAAGCAACAGTCTTTCCTGAAGGCTTTGCAACTCTCCGAGACCAATACCAGTGTTGTCAGCTACTTGTGCTGTACTGGGGCTTAAACTTCAGCTTGTTCCAGGCTTCAAGAAAATGCTTATATCAGCAGCTGAAATATTCTTTGCTCTTGATTTCTTGCAAGAAAGTCTTCATTGTCAGATGCAATCTCACTGCAGGCAGTGGAAGCAGTTTTCTTTGTGCAGTTCTCCATAGTGCTCCATGGGAGCCGAGGTTCTCGGCACTTGGAACTGTGACGTCATCAGTTTGCAACTACAGTAATTTATGTTCTTTTATTTAAATTATTATTTTTCCAGCCAATGCGTAACATCTAAATGTTACCTTTATATCCCACAGAGCTTTTCAGGTCTGGCTTCTGATGTGTACTGGGTCAGCCTCTAGAGCCTTTTTGCAACAACCAACTACTGCAACAACTGTTAGTCCTTGAAATAGTAGAAAAGATCAGAAAATCAAAAAAGCCAGACATGGAATAGAGTTAAACTAACAAGCAATAAAATATATAATGATAAAACATTTCATAAGCACATAAGCAGCAAGTGGAAAGTGGGAAGGAAACAATGGGCCCACTATTCAAGGGGACAAGAATGATAGTTGCAAAGAGGCAAAAATATTTAATGCTGTTTTGCTTCAGTTGGATAACATGATCCTCATATGCACTCAAAGCATAAGAATTCAAGCCAGAATAAAGAAAATCAAGTGAGAAGGTACCTAGATAAGCTGGTTTCTTTCGGCCTGATGAAATCAGAAGGGGCTGCTTGAGACCATTTTATAAAACACAGATGAGGTTACAGAAAACTGAAAAGGAGCAAACAGCTGAAATTCACCTTATCTAGTTTTAGACATGTAGAGAGTGGATATCTATATCTGAATAGTCAATAGAAAGAAATTGGCACCTCAGTGGTGAGATTCTTTTGGCCTGTTTTAGACTCTGGCTTAAGAATTTTATGAATTTTGCCCTAAACCCCACAGATTTTGACTAAAACGACTCTGATTTGGGTGCATGATTTCTTTAAAAACTGTCCTTTAATGGCAGTTATTAACTGTTTGCTCTCAAACTGAAAGGATGTATGAGGAAGATGTCACTAAAGATCTGTCCCGTGTCTGGTAGACTGTTTGGTGCCTTCATTAGTAATGGGGATGATGTAGACCAGGGAGCAAGTTACCACTTTGTCAAGGTGACTGTAACAGAAATAGCTCTATACATGTCAAACTGAGCATATCAAACTGATTCCTGCAAACTAGAGAGCAAGCCTGGGAAAACAGGGCTGAAAGTCACTGAAGACCAGTGCAAAATAATTTACCAGGGTCAAGTAGTTGACTACACAAATATGACCACCAACACACTGCCATTGTGGAAACAACATAGCAAACTAGACCAAAACCCCAACAGGTAACACTTAATGCACAAACAGGACTGTAGCATCTAAAATAAGCAAAATGATGCTTCTGATAGATTTAGCACTGACGTAACTTCACAGTTTCCCAGGCTGAGATAGCAAACAGAAAATGTTTCCCTGTGTGGGTGTGAGGAGCAATCGGTATGAGACAGGTTTGGCAGAGCAATTTGGGCACCTCCATCCTGCAGCATTCACCACATGGGATGAAAAAAACCATCATAAGTCCTTTGGAAATATGGCAACTAGTGTATTATGTATGAGTAGGAGTGTATATAACTCCTACACATCCAATCCCACAGCTCATAGCTACATGGCCCAGAAGACAAATAAAGCTTCAAGAAGCACTTTGCTGATCTGTTGGATTCTCTGGAGGACTACAGGTAGTCTTGTCTGAATTTTAGGGGCTTATTTGTGGTGAGGTGGTTCTTACTGTTTCTTCGTCTTTAGACCCTATATAAGAACACAGTGGTGTCACATAAAAATGTAGGGCCTGGTTCCTGTCTTCTGTTCTGGAGGAAGGGAGGGAAACCTTCCCCTTTCCCCTTTCCCCATTGTGGGATGATTTCATTCACCAAAAATCCTCTGAGCTATTGCATAAAAATGTAAACAATATTTTAGTTCATTTTACTTCTCTGTGGTCACTGTTTATATTCTAGGGCTGAGCATTTGCTCTTAGAGTCACCATTAGTCTTAAAATTAGGATAATCTCTTTTGAATGCCTTAACTGATCAACTTTTTAGTTCCCAAGTCACAAATGAAGCTGCTGAGTAATCAATAATCTTGTTCAGTAGGAACGGCTGTTTTTGCAAGGTAATGGCCAGGTCCTGCTATAATGAAAGCAATGGCAAGTTTCCATTCACTTCAGTAGGAATAATATTGGACCCTGGGTTAAAGAAGCCCAACTGAAGCAGAGTTTACAGGGAGAAGTAATTATAATTTTTAGGCCAGTTGGAAAACCGGAGAAACTTTGGGACACAGAGACTCTTCTTAAGATCTGGAAAAGATGTGCCAAACTTCAAGTTCATTTTAGGAACTGTTCATGTTAATCTGCTTATGGCTTTTTTTCTATTAAATATTTTAAGATAAAAAGAGTGACAGACATCAGGGAAAGGAAGGATAGACTAGTAAATATTAAAAAGAATTGGAGTTCAGGATTTTATTTTTCTCTGCTCTGTATTCAGCTAATTGAATTCTTCAGACTGTGTTTATAGTTGCTTGACACTACTATAACAGTTTTCACTTTTACTTTCCTCAGGACTTCTGGTTAAGTGACACTAGGACATAAATGTTTGGCTGCGAGGTTAATATTCTTTTACTTGCTGTTGCAAGGGCTGAGGTGTCACCACTACCTTTTTGAAATAAGGAGACATTTCATTCAGAATATCCTTCCATCTAAAATTAGCCAGAGTTTTGCAGTGAAAGAAAATCATTATTGCTATCATTGTTTTTGAAGGTTATAAACGTTATAGTGGTAAATATTTGGCTTACATAGCGCAGACTAGCAGGACACTTCATCTCTTACTTTGTGACTCAGAATAGAGCTCTCTGAGAATTTCAAAGGCTATTTGGGATAGAAACTACTTTACATAAAGGTCTGTTCAGTGTGGCCCTAAAATATACTTTTCAATTTCTGTATATATTGGACACTTTAGCTTACCACAGCTGAAAATCTGGCCCCTTCAATTTTTGCTTTTTTGTGTTACTGTTCCAATCTCTTGAGAGATGTCAGTGACCATTTTGATATATGGAAAAGATTTTCAGTGTTGTCTCTGTTAAGATTTCCTGAGGAATGAAGATTGACTAGAATGAGGCAGCCATGTGATGGACAAGATCTTCCTTTCTGTGATGAGGATTACACCAATGTATATTTTAATATCATTAGTCATAACTGGCCAGAAGTGAAAATTCTCCTGTGGTAAGGATAAAATCTTTCAGCTATTTTAAAAATGTGACTCAGACTGCAAGTCTTTTATGTGATTTAGCCAAACATAGCTACATTGCTCATAGCTGGGAATCCAATGCGTATGGGACATATCCCTTGCCATGGAAATTGCTGATCCCATGGTCGACAGCTGTAATATGCAGAGCACATTAGGTAGTAAAATAGCAGCAGAAGTTAGTGATAGAGTTCCATTTAAATGTCTCTAAAGGAATGCCCGAATAAGTGAACATAAAACACTGTATTAAACAATAGCTGATAACTCAGCTTAACCAACAGAACCTGTGCCTCTGTGCAATGTAAACCTGCCCTGGCTACATTGTTTGGAGGTTTGCTACAAGATTATTAAACAGTATAAGAAGTGTAAAGAGTCCTGTGAGCAAGAAGATACTCTGTGCGTGCATTCCAGAAACCTTCAGCTCCACATGGTGCTGAATCCAATAAATAAGTTTATGGAATGATGCACCAAAATGGGAAAGTCCCCCACATCAACTATGTTGAGGAGGGAGGTGCTACAAGCAGGGGCAACTCAGGGAGGATCTGTGAACAAGGTGATAAATCCCAACTCAGAAAAGAGATATAAATGAGCAGTGGAACGTGGGAGTTCAGGGAATCAGCACAGCACCCACACCATGAGCATTTCAAGGCACTTTGCCATCCAGCACAGCTCAGTGTTTTGGGTGAGGGTTATGATCTGTGCAAGGAGCCCACTGTGGGAATGGAAAGGATGAGTGTGTCCAGCTGCCAACCGGGCTGCCTTACTCAAGACTGGGATTCAGCTGAACAAGTCAATGTGTCTGCCAGTAGGACATGGATGATCTCCCTAGTAAAAGCTGGTTTTGCTGGCCTGTAGTTCAGTTTGAAAAGGAGGCCCATATCAAGAATATAAGACGTTTTGAGGAACAGGAAAAGGTCATCTGGCCTCACAGGCATTCATTTTTTTAGTCTATCTTAAACCTGCTTCCCTGATTTTGCACTATGCTTTGGAATCCTTTGCTCCTCTATGAAAATCACAGAATCACAGAATAAGCTGAATTGGAAGGGACCCACAAGGATCATCATGTCCAGCTCCAGTCCCTGCACAGCACTGTCCCCAAGAGTCACACCGTGTGCCTGAGAGCATTGTCCACATGCTTCTTGAGCTCTGTCAGGCTGGTGCTGTGACCACTTCCCTGGGGAGTCTGTTCCAGTGCCCAACCACCTCCTGGGTGAAGAACCTTTTTCTATTATCCAGCCTAAACCTCTCTGACACAACTCCAGGCCATTCCCTCAGGTCCTGCCACTGTTCACCAGAGAGAAGAAATCAGTGCCTGCCCCTCCTCTTCTGCTCACCAGGGTGTTGTAACTGCAGTGAGGTCTCCCCTCAGTCTCCTCTTGTCCAGGCTGAACTGACCAAGTGACTTCAGCTGCTCCTCACATGGCTTCTCGTATAGAATTTCACCATCTTCATTGCTCTCTAAGAGCTTTATATCCTTCTTATATTGCGGCACCCAAAACTGCCCCCAGCACTCGAGGCGAGGCCATCCCAGTGCAGAGCAGAGCAGGACAATCCCCTCCCCTGCGTGGCTGGTGATGCTGTGCCTGATGCCCCCAGGACATAGGTGGCTCTCCTGGTTGCTTGGGCACTGCTGACTCATATTCAAGAGAGAAAGGAGAAAAGAGAGAAAAAAATCTGTAGAAGTGCCTTTCAACTCATTTCTGTGCTTTGCCACAGCTGCCTTTCCTGCTAACTTATTCCATAGGTTTATTTATCTTTACATTAAATAGTTATGCCTGACTTCTTAGTTTCCTCTTTATTTGAGGTAATTTGTCTTTTTTGCTTAGTGCCTAATCAGTTTGGAAATGATACATCAATTCCACCCCTACTTAAATGGATAAAATATATATACAAACATATACATACACAAACATAAATATGATTATATTTCCAATTGGCCAGGCTTTTGTTGTAAAAGTGGCAATAAATTTAACAATTTTAACTTTTCTTTATCAGCTAAGTTAGTGAGACCAACTACTGCTTTTTCCATTTTGTGAATTATGTTTGAAAGTCATTACCATTATTAACAGAATACACAGTAACAATATTTGATGCAAGCACGGCATGCAAAGAATATACAGACGACAATTCAAGAAAAAGAAAAACAAAAGTGAATCCAAGAGATTCATGCAGAGAAAAACTAGATTTTGAAATAACAAATGTCAGGTTTCAAGGCAAGGTTTTGGTTTTGAAATTGCAAGAGCAAAATAATAACTAGAACTGCTTTTAGTATGTTAGTCAGAAAATGCCTAAACTAATACTATGGAGAAAATTATACTTACAATTTGTGTAAGGGAAAAACAGTAAAGCAGCAAATATGTATTTTACTCACAGACTTTTTTTTAGGTTTTATTCTGTGTTTGTTACTTATTCTCTTGGAACAAAAAACTAAAAAGGCAAAGCAATCTCATTTCTTTTGAAGATGGAAATCAAGATTTTCCAAATATTTTGTTTTAAGACATAATTTCTATTATTAAATAAGTTACTATATTAGTGGCAGACAAGGGAGTTTCCCTCCTAGCATATTTCTTGTTGAGCTGAACCTAGCAGAATATCAATTTGGAGGCTTCTGTGAGAGCACTTGCAACTATGCCTACAGACATAGTGTAGGGTTCTTGCCCTGTAAATCAGTCCAACTTGACAATAGTCATGGATTTGTGAAACCAAAGATGGTCACTGGTAAACCAGACACAGGCACAAATGGTTCTAAGAGAGGCTTTCTGGACATTAGCCATTCTGCTGATGGACAAGAATTATTTTCAGTGTTTACAAGTTCACCCCAGTCAATTCATATGTGTATCTAGGAGGAGTTTGAGAATGACCAGCATCAAAATCCTTTGGACAGTTTTACATTCAGCTTGTACCAGCTGATGAAGTGAATGCATTGGAATGCTATACCTAGTGATTTATGAAGAGAACGAGTCTGTAATCTTTCCTCTAGGTTAAAGCCACCTGGCAGCAATGATGTGGGGATCTGCTCAGGACAGAGTCAGAAACGTTTACCCACAGAAAGCATTTCAGCCCTACAAAACCCAAGAAGATCATTAGTATCCATCATCTTTTTGAAGCAGAGATGCTGTATTTATGTGGTAGATTCTTTGCCTTTGATGTTTCTACTGCCCCTTCCCATCAATACTGGGCTTCTCTTGTGGGTGTGTTGTGTAATATAAGGAGATCTGAATTCTCCTCTGGAAGTGTCTTTCCACTGACTGCATGCAGAGCCTAGCATAATTATACTGTTAACTTAAGAGAGCCTAAAGTTAGGGATGCTGAATCTAACATATTGGGGCTCTTTGTGAAAGCTAAATCCACAAGGACCATGCTGACATGAGTGAACTGAAATGAACCAGGATATGGGTCCTTGTCCTGGCACACAGTCATTCATACATTTTACCTTTCAGCATCATCCCTGATGTAGTTTTGGCCATGGCCAGCAGGCCCAGCCAGTTCCTGGGCACAGTTCAGGGGTTAGGACAAGCCAGGGACTGCTTTAAATAGCAATTTGGATGCAGTCTCCCTGTTTTGGATGGAGATTGCGGTGGGGAGCAGACAAGACAATTCAGCTGTACGGATGTGAGCGATGACACGGCAGTTGGAGTTCGGGCTGCAGAACAGTTACTGGAGCATTGTGTTTGCTAAGGGAAATACGGCCAAAAGGACTTAACTGTTGCTCCCCTTAATTATATGTGCTCTATCAACAAGTGGAAAACAGCAAGACCCTCTCTTCAAAGCAAAAGGAGTGTTAACAAAGAGAATGATCAAAGAACTCCTAGAGCTATACAGCAGGACATGCTAAGGAGCAGAGTAAGACTTGGGCCAGATCTCTAAAAGTAATTAGATGTGTGTTTTCACTTGGGATTTTCAACTGTGATCCCTCTTGTTGAGATAGGTCCCTTAGGATAGAGTTTTTCCTATAAAGGATCATGCTGAATACTTTCAAGGAACTGAAAATAACAGATGAACCAGGAAGAAGACTGAGAATGCAGATTAGTATCTCAGTCCTTAATTAATACTCATTTACAGAGAATGCAGAAGTTTTGACTGAACTAGACTCAGAACAAGTTTGATTCTGTGACTTGGCTATTAGAAAAATCACTAGGTACACAGTGAAGTAAAATTTCAGTCCCTTGTCAAATGCACTGATGCAAAGGGTCAAGAGAACCATCACACCAGAAAAAACATTTTTTTTCTGAAGGTTTTTTTTCCTGAGAAAATAATCTATCTTACCTAAATCAGATAATGTTTAATGCAATATGCTTTAGCCTAAATGTAGGCTGACAAATGCAGTGGAGTGTGCTGAGATCTTGCTCTGTGGCTCATCCAGACTGAAGTTGTGGTAGAAGGGCAGCAAGACCCCTTCACCGACTTCATCCTATGGTGAGTTCTCCTCTCTGGGTACTGGGGAAAGAAGGCGGTAACTTAGGTGCTTGTCTAGGATTTGGCCCAGCACAGCAGAAGAAATCACTTCAGGCACATTCAGAGTTGAAGAACTCAAGTGAATTATGCTAAGAGACAGCCTTTTATGTTGGATTTAAGTCTGATTTCACAAGTCATAGTATTACATCTCTGCACTTGCCATTTGAGATAGGTGCCTTTTATAGCAGAGAGAATTTTTAGGCCTATTATTTTACCCATACAAGACATCTGTAAGATGATAGCATTTATTTATAATGTTAGTACTTTATCCAGCACAGAGCTAGCTCATGCTGGTACCTTTCTCTTAAGCACTCTGAGTATTTCCAGCTGGTGACACCAAATAGCCTCCATTTCCTCATGTGGAACACTCACCAGTTGTTTTACCCCCTCCTCCTTTCCTTTTTATTTTTGCTGCTGGAAGGATGTGGGTGATGATTTATAGAGCATGTCCAATTGGCTCTGTTTGCCTGTGCTGGCCTGCTTCATGCACACTGAGGTCAGCGCTGTATTTGTAGGTAACCATCCAAGGAAAACACCTCACAGCAGGCAAAAATGCTAAGTAAGTAAAACAAACTCAGGAATGCGATCATCTGTTTAGCAAAGTTTTCAGCAGTCTTTTCCATTACACTAAGGTTTCAGTCCAGTTCTACAAATTCAGAAGTGAATAGGGCACAGAAATATCCCAGACAACCTCAAGTAAATAGGCGATTTGATTTGCTGAAGAGTGTTTGAATGAGGGAATAGGGGTAGCTCCTTTAAATTGATGGCATTAGCAGTATGTACATTTTAGTCCTAAATGTCAAAGGAAAAAAAAATGTAGGCATAAAATTAAAAGCTATGAGGTTTGTTCAAGTTTTACAAAGCAAAACTAGAATTACAGAACAAAAATGATCTCCTGTTGCCCCATTGTTAACTGCATAGTGGGCCCTTTTACCTACCTCTGATCTGATCCCCAATGAGAAATTCTGCTGATATTAAAGGGACTTTTGATCTCATCTACAGAGCTGGGAGCTGACACCTGTCTCAGGTTTTCTGTAGCTGGAAGGCCAAAAGTATCTTTCATCATGATCGAGTAGATAGTGAGTGCAAGAATTCCCAGTTCTGCAAGAGGGCAAAATGTGCTGGCAAGCCCTCCACAGCGAGCACTCGGAGATGAGCAGGAAGGGGCTGCAGCGCGGGGAAGCCCCGGCAGCAGGGGAAGCACTGAAGTCACGGTCACATCTTTCTTGTGGAGCAGGCTGGCCACAGGCAGAGTTGCAGGTTGTGTTTTCTGGTGAGTGGTTTCCTTGAATGGGCATAAAAAAGGGCACATGGGAAGACAGTTATGTGGAAGCATGTGAGAGTTTCATGGCATCTGATCCGCCGCCGAATTCCCACAGCATGGAGTAACTGTGCCGCGTGGTAGAAAGCCCCACAAAAATGACAGGTAAAGTGCAACACATACATACCCCTCTGAATATCAGGTGGCATATGCTGTGCTCTTTACAAATTGCCTCCCCCAGCCCGGCCAGGCTCCCAGCCCTCTTTGAGGTAGGAAGTCACACTGTGCCCATCTGGCAGCGCCGGCGGCTGCACCTGGCAGCTCTCGCTGCTGCGGCGGCTGCGCCCGCCTTTGCCTTCTCCGTAATTAGTTTGTATCTGATTTCAGTTCATGTGGAAGGGTAGAGGGATAGCAAATTACTTGCAAGTGGTTTGTAGACTCTGTGAAACCTTTTTTTTTCTTGCCCAGCAGTGCTACCCAGCTGAAGATCTATCTCTGCAAAAGCAGAGTTAGTTTTTTCCCTCTTTCTGTGAAAAACTACAGCTGTGTATATTCCTCTGTCATCTCCATCCCTAACTCTGATTTTATACTCACTTCCAACCTCTCTTTCCTCAGCACACTTGCTTCTGACAGGAAAGGCAAACACTTTTTTTTTTTTTTTTTTTTTTTAGTTTTATAAAAGCTCCACTGTTTTTCATGCAGTACAAAAATTTTGACAAATGAATCTGTACCGGAGACACCTTGTCCAATTGCTTCTAATTCAGCAGCCCTGAGTTGCAAGAGCCGAATTCTTAAAACCCTTACACAAGGCAAACTCTCCTAATGTGGAGTCAACATCACTTCAGATAATTCAGGGGAATTTGATCTCGTTTGTTAATATCATGCTTGATTTTTAGAGACATTTGGGGAAAACTAATCAGTCAGGTCCATCTCTGCAGCTGTATCAACAATATTTGGGTCCCAGCTATTACAGAGGTAAACTAATCTGGCACAAGCCAAAGGAATGAGTTTTGCTTTAAAGGAAATTGTGGACCTATATGATAATAGGTGGAAAAGCAGGAAATCAGTTGCTACTATCAGAGTCCCTACATTTCTCTGCATTAGCGAAAGGTTCAACAACAAGGAGTCTTACTGCCCCTAAATGGGTCTGTGTCCCAAAATCTGTGTCCTAAAATCAGGGGGCTACATCCTGCTTTCAGGCTTTTTATGTTCTCGGTTCCGAGGTAGATGGCAGGCATCTGCTAAGGAACACGTGGCTTTATAGAAGTGTTTCTAGAATCAAATCAGTTCCTTTTAAACTTCATTATTTTTGGCCATAGAACTGTAGGTGCTATTGTGCTCCACGAGCCAAGTCTGTTACCACTAGATAAGAAAGAGATGGATCAAATTTGCATTTCTACATGTGCAAATGAGAAGCCCCCAGCTTCCCCTCCCCCTCTCTTTCTAATGCTTGTCCTTGCTTTTTCAAATCTCTTTTCTTTTTGTCTGAAATACTTGCCAGGTGGTTAAAAAGCTTGCTTTTCTCTGTGAAAACCGTGTAATACAACACAATGCACTGCTTTATTTTCAATTATATATTGTTTTCTATGTTTTTATAAAAATAGTTATGAGGCCAGAAAAAAGCATCTACATGCTTTCCCTGAGATTTATTGCATATATTATACTTTTTCTACTTCAGTGGGCTTCTATCTCTGTGCCGAGCAGGACAAGTGCCTATATGAGAAAACCCCTCCTTTTGCACATATGCATGTACATATGAAACCGAAAACCTGCTTTTCATTAGCATAGCCAGCACAATGGAGGTAACAGTGGAAGCAAGGAGAGAATTTGAGATTTATGGCATCAGACATCTCATGTGAATGAATGTTCATGCCTTAATGTAACTAGCCACAGATAGAAGATAAGCCTAGCACTGAAAAGAAAAGCTGCTGTTCCATATTGTGAATATATGCACTTACACTGAATTCTTTTTCTGGGTAGCTTCTTATTTAAATCTAATTTACTACTTATGACCTGAATCCCAAAGCACATTGGCTCATTCACACTGGATGCAGATGTGTACAGGCTAAGAACACATGTGGAAAGGTAAAACTTCTGTTGTAGCTGAGGCCAGCTTTGTCAGCATAATGACTGCAGAGTTAAGGGCTCCAGGCTAATGCGCAACACATACAGAGAGCCCTGAGCGCATTTTGCTCTGTTTACAAAAAATGCGTATAATAATTTGCCTTCATACCAAGAAAATGCATTTTAACTCTAGTTTTCTTTTCCATTATATTTTAATTTTAAATATCAAATAATAACAGCACAATATAATTAACAGGAAGAAAATTTGTAAGATGAAAAAAGGGAATATATATATTTTTTTTCAGCTACAGAGTAATTTAAAAAATCTCTGATTTCCTGCTGAGAAATTGAACCAAGACACAGTTCAGTTATCTGAGCACAGCGTCAGGAGTCACTAATTCTTGAGGCCTTTTTTTCTTGCAGTGACCTTCCCTGGAACTGCGATCAGGTTGTTTTCCTCTTTGTAGATAAATGTTTTTTATAATACAGTAGATTGCATCCACATGTTCTGAACATCCACGCATTACAGGTATTAAGGAATCAGATCCAGGCTGCATGCAAGTGGATTTAAGTGGATGCAATTAATGCTATTTAGTCAAGTTTCAGTGGGATGTCCATCTTATTTAAGTTTTTCTCAATATTGGCAAAACAAATTTGAAGGTATATGTTGTTAAATATGACTCTTAGATGAAGCCTATAAATGAGCCAATGTCCATTCTTAGTGAGACAAATTAATCACTTGGCTAAATACTATGGTTTTATTAATTATACCAGCAGTTAATTTAATCATTTTCAGTGAATAAAAGTTATTATGTGCATTTCAAAAATGAATGAGGATACAGAAAAGGGGAAAAATTTTCTTACTTTCCCCCCAAAAGTCAGTGTTGCTAATCTGAACTGTTGTGGATTCAATACCTACAATAAGAATTGTCTCCTGGACACTCAAAGTTTTGCTGTTACAGTACTGTCCCAGTGAGGCTCCTTAACCTCATGGCTTTCAGTCTGCAGCAGCCAGACCTCTCACAGTGGAGCATGAGGCAAGAACCAGTCTGTGTGGTGAGCAAGTGTGGTTTTGGCATACTAATAGAACTGTGTAATATTTTTAGAAAGCTAATTCAGCCAAAACCCGATTGTCCCCTATGAGTCTGAGTCAAGCTCCCAGCATGGCTCCAGCTGGTCAAAGCTCAGCCACTTCCCATGAGACAAGAAGTGAAGGAGGAGGTGAGAGCTTGGGTCTTCTCCTTCCCTGGCTGTGGCTTGGAGCATCTCCGAAACCACCGCATGCTTCAGCAATAATGCCTCCCCCTAGAATATTTCTGCTTCTTTTAAAACCCAGAAAGGATCTCTGAGACAAATTAAAAGTACCATGAGAATGTACTAACTGTAAGACATGAAAGTCTGTCGCTTTCACGTGGGCTGCCTGGCTGTCAATCCATGCACCCATGAGCTCACACTAAGTGAAGCAGCACCAGGGAAGGAGACTGATAATGTCCTGCTCCTGCACAGCCCACACTAGCCCAGGGAAGAGAGCACAGTCTCACCAGTGGGACATGGATTTTTTTCCTCTAGGAGCCAGTGGAGAAGTTTAACATGTATGTTTGGTATCCTGAAGGTAACACAAGGAAACATTCTGCTTTTTGCTCTCTAATTTCGGTTTAGTTTTATACCTTTAGACTATTTATTTTGCTTTTCTGAAACAAACTTGATCCCTTCTGCTTTCGGTAGTCTGGAACATTTCCCTTAAATGCAATTTAAGGGGAAGGGGGAGTTAAGAAAACAACACTTGGTTTGATCTGATTTTTTTTTTTTTTAATTCAACAGCCATAGTGAAAAATCAATTATTTACACTGCACAGAAGGTTCATGACCCTGACACAGATCCAGGGCTGGAGTAGAACCAGCGCAGAAAATGGTGCAACCCTGCATTATTTTTTTATTTAGCAAGTACCTCCTGAATCTTTGGCATAGAAATGTGGTCTTCATAGAAAAAGTAAATTAACCAGGCTCTATGATTTTTCCCCAATTGATAACTGAATGAAAAACACATTATAAGTGCATTGTTATTGCTATTATAATATCTATGTACCAGGATCATGTTGATGTATCTTTCTTTACCTTATCTGATTGGCTTCTCTATAAGTAGGAAGGAACTAACACTGCAATCCTGGCAATCAGACTGGCAATAATAACAGATCAGTGTGAATGTGGAAAAAAAAAAGATAATGTTGTCTTTCTGGTACTCTTTCTACAGTTGTTATAGGTCATGTACATAACTATAAAAGAGGAATTCAGAAGATTTGCAGCAAAGACAATCACAGAACCGCAGAATATTCTGTGTTGTAAGGGAAGAGAGAAAGCAAAAGGAATCCCAGGAAGGAATTCACTCAGGTGTGATATTGTATGGTGTCACAATACACACTTTCTGTCAGAGAAAAGGAGAAAAAAATTAATTTCTCTATAGCAAACTAAGACATCTGAAAGATGGGGTCTTCTTGAAACATTTCCATTTCTTTTTTTTTTAAACAAAAATATGTAATTTACTGTTCACAATAATATTCCATTTCGATCTGGTTATAGCAATCAAGATCAGAACCAATGATGGAGTTGAATAATCCCTCATTTATTTTGTTTAAAAAGCCTTCTTTGTATTTATAAACAATGTTGAGAATGACTCTTTGCTCTTGGACATCACAAGAATCAAACAGCAGAATGCATTTTCTGTTACCAAATTTCTAAACCTCGTCTAACTGGAAGTTTGCCCCCAAATACCAACATAGCTGCTCTTCAGCATCATATCCCAGGCATCTCCTAGATGCTCTCTTCCTTGACTTCCACTGTTCATTCTGCTACACAGCTGGACTCAAATCAACCCCACCATTTGTCCATTCAGTGCTGGACCACTTGGATAGCATAGCCTCCTCTTAACAGCATTTATTCTTTATAAAGCAGTTTTCCACTACTTCATCTGTCACCAAACAAAGGAACAACTAGTTCTTCCATCATGTAGCCCCTGCAGAAAAGGTTATAGCTCAGGCCCAACCATAATATGAATAATCTTATACCATATAACCAAGGAGATATTCCCTTTCTTTATACTGCAAAGATGGAGACACCTACCTGGCATCTAAACCTAAACATTAATTAAAGTAATCCTTTTAAATTAGGGACTATTATTTTTGTGTAGTTAAGGAGGCTTGTTGCATTTTTTTGAAGATTTCTAATCTGCCAAACTTTAAGCAAAGTCAAATAAATATAATTCTTTTTATTAATTTAATTTTTTCCAGAGGCCATCCAAGGCTCCCACCTCTTTCTACAGATAATACCAGACAATAAAGTAGACACTTCAGAACAATGGCTTTACTCAACACCTGAAACTGAGCATCCTAAGGTGCACCTGAGCACCTGAAGTGCAAGACACAAGCCTGTTTTCATCCTAACTAAATATAGGATTTCTGCATCATATTTAACTTTGAACCACAGGCTCACTGTAAATAGTATTGAAAATTAACTCCGAAGTGAAGTTTAAAATAAGATCTTTTAATGTCTCTTGGTTATTCCAAACACAGATTCCCACTTTGAAAAAATAAAGCCCTGGAAATTGTAACTTGACACTTTCAGTTCTGTGATAGCTGTAACTGTAAATTAAAAAAGGATATTCAGCTTTCAGATCTGTCTTAGATTTTATTAATACAATGTTGCAGATAATGAGCACTTCCAGATTAGTACTAGCTCCCTACATTTGTCCGCTGAAGTACAAGAAATCTCTCTCATGATTAACATCCAAATAGTCAAATGATTACCATATTTAGATATGAGAACTAAAACTAATGTGGAAATAAGGCAGACTGGGTAGCGGGAGAAGTCAGCCTCCTGTTTCCTAATGGCGTAGGTTTCTATTTTCTCCAATATGAAAATACTTTTGATGGACACGGGAAGGAAGCATAATAGCAGTTTAAAGAGTGCAAAAAGAGAATGTGGTAGAAAATTGGGAAGTCAAAATGACCTTGATGGTTAAGTGATGGCTGCTTTGCTCAGACAGCCTTGGTTCTGGACTGCTCCTTGTGAGTGCTCAGCCAAAGGGATTGGACAGGCTCTTGTTCCTCCTCTCATTAGTAGCAAGGCACACAGCAACTGCTCAATTACATTTCTCATGTAGTGCTGAACTGATCTTACAGATGTTACAATGAGGCTTGAAGTTCCTACGCACAGTCCTGGCAGGCACTGGTGTATAGATGAGGATGTGGCTGAACTCTTCATGGAGGCCACTGTGGTTGCATAAGGCCACATGTGCTATGGCACCAGCAATAAAGACATCATGGACAGAGTACGTGCACTCTTGTACTGCCAGTGTCAGTGCTGTCAGCAGGACAGCTCGGGTCAGCTCCCAAGACCTGTATGTTCCCACGAGAACCAATGCACAACTATGTCAGTGCTACCTTTGTCATCCTGTAACAGGCAACCAGATGCTGAGGACAACCTGAGCTCACCAGTGGTGACGTGTACTACTTGTCAAAACAGGGTAGGTCTAGGATGAATGGAGATAGATTCAAAGAATTATGGGATGTCCTGAGTTGGAAGGGACACATCAGGATCATCAGGTCCAGCTCCTGGCCCTGCACAGAACAACTCCAAAAACCACATCGTGTGCTTGAGAATATTGTCCAAATGCTTCTTGAACTCTGTCAGGCTTGGTGCTGTGACCACTTCCCTGCAGAGCCTGTTCTAGCACTTACTCAATCTTGTTTTGAAGTGTCTGGCTCTTCTGAGGCCTTGCCTAGAAACCAAGGCTTTTACCCAGTGCTGCAGATGCTGCCAGCGGTGTTGCTATTTAACAGTGAAGTGCCATGACTCCTTAAATCTTTTTAAATCTGCCTTAGCCTAAGCCTTATGTTCATGAAATTTTAATTCACTGATTGCAATGGTAATTTCCTTTCAATCACTCTCACTAAGGCTTTTTGGGTGTAGTGATATTTAATTCAACTGAGAACAGAAAATAACTGTTGCTATGTTGAGATGATACAAGTAATAACTGTTAATAGATAGTGACTTTAATGGCAATGATAGGCTAGACTGCAAATTAATGGTCTATATTGAGCAAGGAACTGAGCCCCTGAAAGAGATTAAGAAGGAACCTGTGCTAAGACTGCCCTAAATGAGACACCTTTCAGGAATCATCCATGCAGCCTGACTTGATGGGTCCTGAGCTGGGGCCTCATGAAAATCGGGCTGCCGTGGTCATGCACAAAACTGATTTTATTATACTGTTCACAGCCATAAATGAGTATACCCTAAGTACACTTGCATGTCTGTATCTTGATCATAAAATAATATTGTCAAATTTCATTACTTTATTCTACGTCTTGTGATATTTAGAAGCAGGTGTTCCTCTTGGGATGTCTATAAGACTCTTACACTGCACATTTATAAAAAAAAAGTTGTGCTACCAAAGTAAAAAATAAAAACTAGTACAACCATGCTCTAGGTGATCAAATGTTACAAAGTGATAAAACCTGAAAGAGAAAAAAATATTTAAATCAGTTTCAGAAATTCTGGAGACAAAATTAATATTTTTTTTAATGTTTGAAATTACAACTTTGACATGTCATGTAATCAGTAAAAAAACTGCTGGATGTGTGCCTATTTTAATTTTTTAAAATTTTATTTGTTCTTAAAATAGATGTGTACAGAGTTTGAACTTTATATTCAATTTCACATAAGAGCTAGGGGTCCTCAAAGTGTTCTCCACAAAATGTTGGTTTACATCCTTCTGTAGTGGTTTGGTGGTCAACCCATGACACCTTCCATACAGAATGAGGTTTGTATGATTTTCCTCCATAGAAAGGGGATTGGTGTGCAATGATTTGGCACATTCTACCTTTATTTAACCCTATTGATTTTAGGTTCACTTACTATTGCACAGTCCCTCTGGCATATTTCCCTTTGTAACTAAAACCCACATATACTTTTACCCACCACACAGCTGCGATTAAAAAAAAAATTATGCTTAAAGAATTATTAAAATATTTGCTTAAGAAATTATCCAGTAATTACTTGCAATGGGCTTTTCTGCAAGTGGCCTTCTGTAGCTAGTATGACAGGATGCACTATATTGAAGGGACAGAAAGAGACATGGTTTTGGAGGCATGGATTTTTGACAAGGTGAGCATACTACCAGCCCACCACAATTGCTGCTGGTTTCTCTAGAGCTTGGAAGCAGGCAAGCCTGACTTACATGTGGCTTCTCAGAGCTGAAAAACAGGGCTGGCTGGTTGTACTTTGCTTCTATAAAAGTCAGGGCTCCTGAATCAGCAGGAGCTGAGAGACCGCATGTACTGGGGGGCAGTTCTGTGGCAGGGTCATCTGGCACCCATGGAGATGTCACTGCTGGACTGAGAGGGAACTGAGCCCCACTGGTGGCTGTGCCCATAGCTGAAGATAAGGCTGCTCAGCTGACTGCAGGCATCTCTGCAGGAAGCACACACTGATCTCCAATATCTCAGTCTGACATAAAACTGAAATTTGTGGCTACTCAGGGAGTTAATAAAGCCTTGTACCAACTACAGACAGTAGATCTTTTCTGAGGGGGGCAGCTATGCCTCCCTCCTCAGCCACTCAGTTCTTGGGCAGCCTGACTCTTGCTGAGATCGGATCACTCCATTTTATTTGGAGCACTGCATGTACATGTATGGAGTCAGGCTTTCTGCTGCTTTACATCTTGTGTGCTGGTGTAAGCCAGCACACAGTGGATGAGGAATGCTCTGCTTTACCTTTCAATAACATTTAAAATTCTGCAGTAATTTAAATGAACGCACAAGATTGAGGGCAATGACAAAACTAGTCTGTGCTCTTACAATGTACATCAGCTATGTTTGCAGATATTAGTTTGACTGGACAATGTTAACAGTTTTACTTTCTTTTTTGGTACTTTTCTTTTTTTCATTAACAGTAAAGTAGCATAAGCAGTTCCTTGAGTAACTGAGGGTTTACCAAAGCTCCTTTGAAAAATGGCAAAGTAGTTTTGAATTTTAGAGCTGCAATTAACTTCACAGATCAGTCATAAGGCTGATTTACAGAAGCACTGAGAACAGATAGCTCCTATAAGCTCTAATTGGAGCCATGGGTTCTTAGTCTGAAAAGTCAGTCCCTCGGCTGAACATCTAAAATGTAAAGATCCAAATTATGATATTAACATAATGTTGTGGAGACTGTCTTAATCAAGTAATAAGGAGAAGCAAAAATACTTCCTCACACAAGGCAAAAACTAAAAACTCTACTGCACTTCTTATGAAGATGTAAGAGGGCCCCCCTGCTGCTCTTACCCCTCAAAACTATTTCAAATTAAGCTTAAAATAGAACAGAAAGGAACTAAAATTAAAAAGCAACCAAAAGGTTTGAATCCCCTTGTTCACTCGGTTATTGCTTTCATAAATCAAAACTAGACAGCAAATGAATTGGCTGTGCTCACACTGTTGTTTATTTGCCGTGCAGTTATGGGGCCATGGCAAAGCAAAACAAGATGATCATTGTTTCAGCCAGACCCAGAGTCTTTAGCTTATCCCCTGCTGTCTGTTCTAGCGTTCTGGTCAGACTAGCAAAAGCAGGAACTAACATGTTATTTGGCTGCTGTTTTATTTTCCCTCACTCTCATATCCCTGATTGACTTGACTGTGATTTAAAGGAATTCAGTTTTGTTGTGGCAGTTTGGACAAAAAGTCACATAACAAATGCCAACCTTGCCAAAAATGGTAAATGCCATGGAAAGCACTGTTGCTTTGAGAGCCAAAACTTGCAGGTATTTATGAAAGGTAATGTAATTTTAAGCATTTTCAGAACACC
>VYZQ01061060.1:9460-19616 GCA_013400655.1 Mystacornis crossleyi
CCGTGTGCGGCGGCGGAGCGCGCGGTGGGTGGCGGCTCCGGTGGCGGCTCCGGTGGCGGGGCCGGGGCCCCGGTGTTTGTCCCGGCCTCAGGTAGGGTGGGCACGGCGCGCTGCGGCCGCGCCCCCGGGACGGGCCTTCCCGGCGGGTGGTGGGGAGGGAGGCGTAGGTCCGGGGTAGCTAATGCCCGCGGTAGTTTCGGTCTACTGACCGCTGGCCGTGCCGCGCCCCGCCGCGTCGGTGAGCCCTCCGCGCCTGCCGGGCTGTGGTGCGGCCTCGACCGCTGACCACGCCGCTTGAGCGGTTTATGGGACCGCGCCCTGGCTCGGCCGCCTCCGCCGCCCAGCCTGCCCGTACCTTGCCTGCCTCGCCCAGGGCTGCGGGAAACCTTCTGGTTCCTGCCCGGCCGGCGAGAGGGCTGAGGGACTGCCGGGGTACGCGTGTGCTTTGGGGGTAGGCATGGAATAGTGGGGGGCCAGAAGACAGCTTGGGGAGTAGTGCAGGGTACGGGAAAAAATCACACCTATAAACTACTCGGATCCACTGGGTACTTGCATCCATTGCTGGCCAGCAAGTCTGAGTTTTGTTAGTGGTCTGATAGCCCAGAAAGTTTGGGATCCTGTGTTTTAGTTAAATGGGTGTGAAGACATCTTTTCAAATAAAAGAGAAAACTAGTAACCATTCCAGGCATGTTTATTTCTTTGTATTTGTTTATTCAACACCTATGGAGAGCTGAAGTGGATTTGTTTTGGTTTGGGTTTTTTTTAATGGTAAGAGAAAGGTGTTCATAATCTTATCTTTGTACTTTTGCCCTTTTTGGATTAATAATTGTTTTCAAGTTTTTGCTGTTTCTTGATCAGTGCTGATATTTATTGAAGACTGACGAGATGCAAGATGCCTTGCACTCCTTGTAGTTATGCAGCTTGTTTCAGTCACAGCACAACTCCAAAGACTTCTATATCTCAGCCGGGGGTTGGTTAATTATAGTTCCATATTGGGTGCAAAAAGCAAACTGTGTAGTTAAGGAAGGGAGGGAGACTGTATTATATTTAATAAATGGATAATGTCACTAAAAATAATTATGGCTAGGTGTAAAGCAATGATTTTTTTAGTAGCAGGGACTTCTACTGGTGCAGGAAGTGACACAGAAAATAATGGCACCTTAGCCACGAAATAAGTCTTCAGGAAATGAATCCTCCTGAGGTAGAGAAAATAATCCATTGATGTTAGAATGCTTCTGTATAGGAGCTTTTTTTTTAATCATCTTCATCATCTTAACAAGCTGTTCATGCCAGTATAGCGATTTAATGTGCTCTATTTAATACGTGTCAGCATTTTCGAGTGTTCTGCTGCAGAATCAACAGAAAACACACTATTACATTTACTGGTAGTAAAACCATATCCAGGTTGTAATTGTGTAGTGCAGCTAGTAAAGACCATTGGTGCAGAAGTAAAAGGTATTTGGATTTGAGGTGGGCATAGACACTCCAAAAGTGAAAAAAGAATAGAAAGAACTGAAGTATCAATCCCACACAAAACGAGAAAATATTTAAAATACAGCGTGGCTTGGACCAAGTAAATTAGTTTTTCTTTTGTTTTGCATCACTTCACATGATGAACTTTGTGTAAGTGGAATTTCTTTTAGTGAGAATAGATTCTTAGAGTTCTGGAGCCAAGAAATCATTTTAGCTCCATTATGCATGGTTTGACCTACTCTGATAAAAGAGTTAAGCATACATGTTAAATCACAGCTTTGATAGCAGTGTGCTGTTGCAAAGACCTAATAGAAAAACTGCACTGTGAAAAACCGAATGGAATGTTATTTAAAATACCACAAGAAATCATATACAGACCGAGCATACTAAGTAAGGACAGAGTAGCAGAGACTAAAGGCTGTGTTTTGAGCTTATACCTCACATGTAGGTTTTCTTAATTTATTCTTTGGTGTAAACAAGCATGCAGTTTCTGCTATTACATTTCTGGAACACTGAGAGTGGTGATAAGTGTTATTTTAGGGACATTATTTTGTTACTTTTGAATGTAGCAAAAAAAAAAAAAAAACAAAGAAAACAACAAAACAACAAAACAAACCTAAAACCCCTAAAGGTTTGACATTGAAATGTGAGATTCTGTTTTTGGTTTAAGTTACAAAGTACAAGCTAGACCTGTGTGGTTTGTATTTCAACTGACTTGTGCCAGTTGCATTGAACCAGCTGAAGCTAAAACTAGCAGCTAGACCAGTGTCTTCATCTCACCCATTTTAAATTGTGTTACATTTTGATCCTTCTTTGTACCAGAGTAACCTAAAATGTCCGGAGTGTTAGTTCAGCTGCTTGGTTCTGTAAGTTCTTTCCCCTTGCGAGATCTTTCATCTGTCCTGCAACATGTGTTCTGACTTTGTATCGGAACTGCCAGTGCTCTTCTACTTAATCCTTCAGAACCATATGAAGAGAAGGCTGGAGGCCATTGCCTTCCTGGGTAGTGAAGAGTATTTCTTAGTAGTCCCGTGCCTCTTGATCTGGTAGTATTTGCAGAAGAAGGTTTTCACAATAAAACTTTTCCTGTTATATTTATCCTGTTTTAGGATCTCAGCAAGATGAAAAAGGAGTCCATGTTTTGTATTATTTCTCCTCTCTTCTTCCCGAATACTTCTTGCCTTCTAGATCAGATTCAAGCCCAATCATTTAAATCTCAGCTGTTCTTCTAAGTTGTTTCGTATTGGAGATCTACCTTGGAGTGGCATTTTTAAGAGAAGATAAAGTTAATGGCTTTGTTGGAAAGTCACAATGTAAACAAAATTATGATCTCTCTCTATCATTAAACACTTGTAGTAAATCAGCAGAAAGAATGTTCAGTTTAACTCAAAAATAAAGGCTAGCAAGTTAGCGGTACAGATTAGGACATTAACAGAGCCTCAGAAGATAAATTAAGATGCTATTTTTATGTGACTGTACTACTGATTTGTACGCATCTCTGCTGATATTCATCAGTTCAGCTACCAGCTCTTAGATGAACTAGTTGCTACCTGTTTAAAAATAAAAATAACCCTAGGAGTGGTTTGAACAGCTCTTTGTTTTCTTCCACCTTTGATAATTTGAAGGTTTTCTGTGTGAAATGTAAATATGTTCTAAACAGTTCAGGACCTTCAGTGATTAGTAAAGTTTGTGTCTGTAGAGTAAATAAATCTCAAAAAATGCCTGATTTTTTTTTTTTAGCAAATTGGCATAACTCATGTTGTTATTAACACCTTTCAATCTGTAAAAATGCCATTACTCAGTAGAAGAAAAAATTTAAATGTATGTTTAAGTTTCTAAAGTTTGATAATCAGATGTATCTAATGGACAGAAATATATTTGTTCCTCCAAGGGTCTTTTAATGTAAGGTGGCAGATAGCTAATTATGGGGTGCTAAGTAGCTTTTGGGTGTTTCAGGATTGCAGCTGTATTCTTGCCAAGATACACACTTGCCAATTTTTTCTGAATTCTAATGGACAGAAAATGGCTTCCGCACTCCCAAATTTCCCAACTGAGGATACTCATAATTATGCATTTTTTTATTTGTGACAAGAGGTTTTTTTAATGCAGTCTGCTGCATCTTGCAGCATGTGGTGTGCTAAACCATCTGTAGTGTCATGGATTTAGTAGCAATTGTTGAGAAATATTTTGTTTTCTTTCTAAAAGTGCTTTGGCTTTTGGTGGTTGTCACTTGGTTTTTTTGTCAGTGTATTATTTCAGTTTTGTGGGACTCACATGTTTTACTTCTGTCTGTAATTCTTGAAGAGTGGCTGAAGTATTAGCGGGATCTCAAGACGTTGGAAGAGGAAAAACTATGTGCCTTATGAGCCAAACGGGTTTGAAAGTTCTGGTTCTCTTCTGTCCTTTTCACCTAATGTCTCTGTACAAATGTAAAAATGGTGCATTGCCAAGTGCAAATTTCTGTGCCAAACAGCTTGAGAAATTTAGTCCAGTGATAGGGTGTTTTGCACACCCTGGGTATTCTTTTTTTTACAGTTGGCTCTCATGACTACTGTGCAGTTTCTGACTCTCAAGGCTTATCTTGCTGTTTATTGCTTTCAGCTGTATATTCTCCATGACATGGTCAGATATTGTTGTAAATTAAAGCATCCAACTGAAGTCTTTGTAATAAAGTACGTGAAGCACAGGTCTGTCCTGATTTCATCCAGTCAAATGGTAGCTCTGTCTGTGGCTGTGCACTAGACCGTGAGCTGGCAGTCATACAGTCCAAGGGGTAGTTAAGGTATCTGAGGGGTGGTCTTAGAAGCTGTGAAAGTAGCAGGTAGGTGGGATGAAAAAATAATTTGAGGGGTGGTCAGTCTGTTTGCATGTGTAGGACTGGGCAGTGATGTGGTTCTCCCTCGCAGCAAGTCTGTGTTAACAAAGAAGGCGTTAGGCAGCATTTTGCAGGTGTTTATCAAATACATCATCACTGGGAGTGAAGTTCTGGCAGTTGCAAGACCATACAAGGGTTGATCAACGTGTCAGTTGGGTAAGAAGGGGAATATATCCGCTCACATGAGCAGCCCAGTCATACCAAGGCTTCAGCAGCCTCTTGCACATCTGTGATTTACGAGGTTCTCAGTCTTATATACTCCTTACATGGCTTCTTACTTTCCAGCATCGAACTGATAACAGATTAGTTGATGTGAAAGTAGTTTTGGTTGCCAAGAGGCAGTTGCTGTTTTCCACTGAGTTAAATGGCAGGCATATTTTTGCCTGGCTTACCAAGTACAGATGATCTTTCATAAACTTTGGCTTTACTTTTGCATTCTCAACATGGTGATGATCATTGCAGGTTTGGAGCTTGGAGTGTGAGGGTGGACCCAGCTACAGTAACAGGTATGAAGTAGTAGTTCTAATGGTGAGACTTCGTCAAAATCTCTGTTGTTACACTAACATAAAGGACTGCAAAAACTTTTTTTCCCCATATTTATGCTTTAATTCAGCAATCAGACCAGGTGGAAAAAAGTAATTTTCTTAACTCTGTGTATCGTTAGAGTACATTTCAGGAAAATGAGACCTTAGAAGGCCAGAATGCAAGTCAGAAGTAGTAAAGTATGTGTGCTACAGTTTTTGTGTAATCTACAGCTTGTACGTGACCTTACATTTCCCTTTCTTCTCTTTGTGCTTAGCCTGGAAGCAGATTGCTTGAATATGGGGGCTTACGAGATTTCCATTATGCCTCTTTGTTTTCAAGACCTGGTGTTTTAGGACACAACAAAAATTTGAGAGGGGATATGGTGTTATGCTTTAGAGGTTACCAGTTTGGCACATTTCAAGCAGAATGTTGTGTGACTTGCTGCTAAAACCAGAACAGTGCATTTTGTTGCATATATTCGTTGCTTACGATGCAATACTTAGGAATCAATTTTGGTTTTTTTCTAGTTGGGTAACAGTAGCTGTTTCTGAAGTAGTGTTAAAGGATTACAGGTCACCAAAACCCTACTGACCTTACAGTGTTTTTTCTTAAAGGTTGAATTTAAATAAATCTTACAGTTGGTTCTGTATGGCAGTATTACCTTGTCACAGTATTTAAAATAATAAAGGCTTGTCTGTTGGAAAATCCTGTCATGTTCATTGTAGGTCCTTTTCAGATGTCACTGCTTTTCAGCAGAATTAGTGAACTTCAAGAAGTAGGAAGTGCAGTGTTCAGAAGCTGTTGCAAAAAAGGAATTTCAAATTCTGGCAGGGTAGAAGCATCAGTTTCATATCCACCTTCTTTGAAGGGTGAACTAAAAAAGAGGTGAGTTGAAGTTCAAAACTGGTCTGTCTTTTCATGCATTCCTGCAGCATGCTTTGTTTTCTTTTTTTAATAAGATTTCTCTGACTGCCAAGAAGACCATAGATATGTTCCATTGTAAATTTGACTCAGTGTTTTAAAGTACTCTGATTGAGCCTATGGCAGGAGGATTGGAACTAGATGATCTTTAAGGTCCATTCCAACTCAAACCATTGTATGATTCTGTGAAAAAGATGTAACAACATCCTTTAACATTGTGGTGGTTTTTTACTGATTTTCGTTAATTACAAAGGTGGTGGCAGCTTTGATAAAAAGGCTTTCTTGGTTGAAGTAACATCAATAGCCAGTGCTCCAAGTACTACAAGAGTTAAAAAAGCCCTTGACTGCCAGTACATAAGGAACACCAAATGGTTTGGTTTGATTTCTTTGAAATGGTCTGTGTCCTGGTGTTTAGTTTAGCTGCAGCTGCATCTTGTTACACGTGTATTCCTTCCTGTACCCCACTGCTCCTTTACCACTGCTTGTGGTGATAAGTGATTGTCATGCTCTCAGGTCCAGGCCGCAAACCACAGCCAAGATCACCTATCTAGATCTCTGTGGCCTGTTTTTAGAGTTCAAGAAGCATTTGGACAACGCTGTCAGACACATGGTGTGATGGGGTTGTTGGGTTGTTGCCAGAAGTTGGACTCAGTTATCCTTGTGAGTCCCTTCCAGCTCGGCATGTTTTATGATAAATCTGAACACAATTTTTAAAAAGCCCGGAAGACCAAAGGAAAAAAAAAATTACCAGGATTTCAGGGTTGAGGACAATAAAGCAGACTGTAGCTTTCAAATAGCTCATCAGCTTTGATGTGTGAACTGTGATAAACGTAAAGCTGCAATCTTTATTTATTCATGGATCCGCATTATCTGGAGAATATTAGCTGCTCTGTGTCTTTACAGATGTTCCCCCTCTACAGTTTGGGGGAAATTACTCTTGTTCAGTCATGTCCATTTTCTCAACATAAAGTCGGTGTTCAACTCTCTATAGCTTTTCAGTATCTTTGGTCCCAGCAGTTGGCAGTGGTCTATGCTGTGTCAACCAGTGGTCAAAAGAAATGCCTTTGACCTGTAGTTACCTTCTTATTCTTCCTAAGCAGAACAGTATTTTCAAACAACCCAATACGCAGTATTTTCATGTTTTGATCAGTTCGCCCACATAATATGTTGTAAATAATCATAAAACTGCTGATTAATAATTTTTAGGGTTTAAGAAGTTTATGCAAGACGAGAGAAAATAATGTAAGCTAAAGTTCATTTTGTCTTTTTTGCATGCTGTTTTTTAGACGGTACTCTTATGAACAGTCAGTGACATCAGAGCAATTGGCAGAGTTGAGGAAAAAAAATGACCTTTTCATGAACTTCTACAAAGAACACAATTGAGCCTAGTGTGACTTTCAATGGTAAGTTTAACTTTTTATTATTATTAATGTCTTATACTCGTTCTTGAACCCCCATATTTATGACTTTCTGCAAGTTTCCTGTTTGTTCATCAGAATGTTTGAAGTTTGTTTTAGTTTTAATTGCTTTTGAAATATTTTGAGAAACACCTTGAAACCTAAACCCCATAAATAATTGACACAGTCTGCCTCTTTGGTAACTTAGAATTTTGTGGTAACATAGAATTCTGTTGAACTACTCAGGATTCCAGAGAACTTATTTTTCATAGTTTATCAGTTTGCAGCACTCACTTGAACTGCATAGCTGTCTGCTGAAAACTACATCACAATTTATTATCAATGCTTTATTTTTTTCCCCCAAGTAAAGTAGCAGTATATCCACCTTGTGTAAGGCTTTTTAAGGGTAAGATATTTTAATGAGAGTATTTACTTTAAACACTAAACCATGTTACATGCGTGAGACATGAGGAAACTTCTAGCTTACTGATTTTTAGGTATGGGGTATCATTAACTTCTAAAGTATTTGATGTCTTAATTTGACTTTTTTTATCAAGTTTGGTAAGTAAAACTACTCAAATTTCTCTGCGTATATTTCAGCTTTTGTCCATGAAAACTCCTAGAGAAGATGGCTGATGTAAACCTGAAGGAAGCAGCACTAATAGTTGGTGTGGTGGCAGCCTGCTACTGGAATAGTCTCTTTTGTGGGTTTGTTTTTGATGATGTTTCAGCAATTTTGGACAATAAAGATTTGCATCCTTCTACTCCGTTAAAAAATCTGTTTCAGAATGACTTCTGGGGCACTCCAATGTCTGAGGTAAATAGTTTGTGAAACACTTTGAAACATTTAGGAAATGGAAAAAAAAACTTGCAGAGTGTTTTTACACTTCTTTTTCCTAATGTGGTTTTAACAGAATAGATTGGATTTGAAGGAATTTGGTGGTGTTAGTGTTTTGTACTATAATATCAGGAACACACGTAGCTTATATTCTTTGCCTTTGTTCAATAGAAGAACTGGTAAGAAAATGTAGTTGTACTGACAGCGTGCAGCTGCAAGGTGCTATTTGCTGTGTAATCTCAATATCGAAATTGAACAATGCTGACCAATTTCTTTTCTCCTGAAAAAGTTAGATATTGACATACAAGGGCATTTATTTCTAAATGTAGTCTGGAAGGAAAAATAACACTTAAACAACAAAGCTTGAAATTAGGATATTGAGTCCTTTAAATTTATTTGTGTGTGTGTATATATATATGTATGAATTCAGCATTTCCGATTTTTAGCCCATGTAGAGTGGCTATGTTTTATCTGAAAAGCTGCACTGGCATTGAAGTTGTTGATAAACAACTTGAAGTTGTTGATAAACTATTCTTAAATGGCAATGGCTAAAGGATTTTGATACAGTTTTAAAAGTCATACATGGTGTTACTGCTGAGCAAATGAATACAATTTCTCTCCCATTCGTACATTTTCTGCCAATCGAGGCATTCCACTTTATAATCTTTTATGTTCATAACATACAGGGTTAGTTCCTTGTGAGATACTATTTGCTAGTTCTACAAATAGACTCTGATACCTTATTTTCATATAACTCTGTAACCAAAGCTTCCCTATGACATTTAGTTCTGTATTCAGTGAGGGTTAAGTAGGTTCCTAAACTCCCCCAGTAAAGTTTCAAGTAGTACTTTTTAACATGTTTTTACTGAAAAACCATGTCTAGTGGAAAAAAGCCCTTTTTTGGGGAGGGGCTACTGATTTTCATATCTTTATTTTAAAGATAGGTGCCTGACAGTAGAAGGGGATTCACATGTGCCTAGGTGTTTAGAAGGGTATTTTGGAGTGGAAGTCACTTTATAAGTTCATGGTGACTGATTTATTTATTTTCTTTCAGGAGAGGAGTCATAAATCTTATCGTCCCCTCACAGTTCTAACGTTTCGCTTAAACTACTTGTTCAGCGAATTAAATGCAGTTTCTTACCACTTTCTGAATCTGGTCTTTCATGCGGTGGTTTGCCTAGTCTTCCTCAAGGTCTGTAAGCTCTTCCTGGACAACAGGAGCAGCGTAGTTGCGTCCTTGCTCTTTGCAGTGCACCCAATACATACTGAAGCGGTAGGTACAGCTGTGATGTGCTTAATTTGTTTGAGCTGTGTTAATTAAACTTAAATTTCATGGTGTTTATATCTGCTTATATATATATATATAACTCCAGAAAGTGTGGTTTTACTCATACTGACTCTTCCCTTTCAAGTTAGTGGTGGAAGTGACAAATTTTCATGCTCAGAGTTGTTTTATATTACATACAGCTACTGGAAAATAGTTAAAGACACATTAATTTAGTTACTAAATAACTTAGGCCTCTGCTAATTGGCTTTTATGCACTTTGCATAATGCAGTTTGGCTTTTATGACTTCAGCTTACGTAGACATTTGTGTTCTGTAATGATTCATCCAGCAGCTTGTTTTGCAAATACTGTGGATGCCTCTTCATTCACAGGATCCCTTGTGGATAATCACCATATCTGTTCTGTTTACTTTCTTTTCTGTCAATATGTCTGTCTCAGTGGGACCTTCTTCTAGGATTGTTGTTGCTATGCTCTATAGCCAGCTTAGGCCCATTCTGTTTGAACCTTCCACTTTTTTAACATATGGTATATAAGAAAGAAGAAATACATTCCTCTCCTCTCACATTTACCTTTTCTTTGATTCTGAAGGAATTCTTCACTGCCATTAAAAAAAAAAAGCTTTATTTGTTCAAGTTTTCTGATTATATAATTTTTAATGGCCAACCAGGCTTGCAGTGTTGTGGAGGAAGGGAAGTCTTGTGGTTGCCATTCATTAGATTTGTTTCTGCCAGAAAATCTGATAAAGCAGATTGGTGGCATTTTCTGCTGTTACTTGTGCACCTCTTCAATTTGCTTTCCTGGATTTCAGCACACAGGTGTTGCAAAGCCCTTTGTCTCTTTT
>VYZQ01061061.1:0-55328 GCA_013400655.1 Mystacornis crossleyi
ACACTGTAACCTAGGACACTATGACACGTGTTAGTGGGGAGGCCCAGGGACAAACTGTGTTCTGTTCCATCATGAAAACTGTGCCCACTTCGGCCTACCGGAAAACCAGAATTTATCCTCAGCTTTGATATTTTGTTCACATTCCTTTTACCTTCAGGGCTTTCTCAAGTGCCTTTCTGCTTTCTAAGGTAATTAATGAGGGAAGTGAGGAGGTCTGTGTTCCAGGAAGGTAGTATGCTCTGGGAAGAGAGTACATTTTGAGGAGTGATGGTCTGGAAAATTAGTCAGATAGACATAAGCTTTTTTTTTTTTTTTTTTTCTGGTTGTCTGCTCTACATTATAAAGATTCTCATTGTTTGGGTACTCATACTTGGGTTTAACTCTAGATGTATTAATTAAAACACAATCTTCACAAAGATCAGTTCATGATCAGCAGCCTAGAAAAGCTGATTCTCATCGTAAAGGCTGCCCTCTCTGCCACAGCTCCTGGGAAGAAACAATGGATGGAAGGAGACAGAGGGGAGGAAGAGAGAGAGGCAGTATCAAAACAAGAGTGGGAGAAACAGAGGCATGCAGAAAGGAACAAACCCAACAGGGAAAAGAAAACACAGGTCATGGAAGAGGGCAAAGGGATGACAGGGAGGTATAATGCAAAAAATTCAAACAAACAGAGAACAAACAGGCTGGAGACCGAAAAACAAAAGCTGTAGGGGGAGGGTGGTGGTGAGGAGGAACTAGAGTAACTTTTTAAATCAATTATTGGCATTACTAATGGAAATCTTTTGAAAAAACCCTGATGGATGCAAGGTCCTCTCAAAAATTTACACATGTAGCCTGGGAGGGTTTTGAATTTATTTAGATGCATGGCTATGAAAACCAAATTGTTCTCTGATCAATGAAGAGAACTGTCAGCATAAATGATGTTTAATGGCTGGTCTTGACACTAGCAAGGATGTCCTGCACACTTGATTTATAGCCCTGAGGAAATAGACTATGAAAGAATCTGAAATTCCAGTTTAATGATGCAGCCTATACATCCAACAGAAACACTGAATGTTCTTCTTACATTATTTTGTTACGGATTTCATCTCAGAGCAACAAAACCTTAAGATGTGTTCCTATCAATGAAAATTTGAATTAAACATAAATTGGTCCTATTGATTAGCTATCTATAGAGTCTCAACCTGCCTCTACCTGGAGGTTTGATGAGAAGCGCTCACTCGCTTAAGCACATCTTCAGAGCACTTATGTAGCAGGGAAAGGAAAACATTAGAATGGTGGATCTATATGAAATAAAAAGATGGAAGAATAAGACTATGTGTTAGAATGCTTTTGACTAGACATAATATACACACCACCACAGGTTTTGGGGGTTTTTCTCTCTATGCATCACATTCTTATATCTATAATCTGTTCTATTTTAGCAGAACTACTTTCTTGAGAAGAAGCTACCGAAGTAAATACTTCCAGGACTGGTCCTTAACTGCTATTAGTATTATTATTAGTTCTGGCCATCTGTGTTTTTTCATTCTAATTCTGTAAATGAATGCCTGTCCTTTGACAATTTCAAGGACCAGAAAGTAACAATGAGCCTCTTCTGCAAATCCAGACCGAATACTGTAACAATTGTTAGTTGATGGGATATACGGTAAAAAGAATTCTTATTGACAGTACAATTTATAAGTATAATTTGCTTCTGCTAAAAAGTATTATAACATTTCTGCCTAAAGATGTGGCTGGCTTAGCTGTGTGCTTCGCCAGTTTTGAGCTGGTCTTTGGTGATGCAACCTAACCCAAAGAACAAGTACATAATCAGATAAGTAGCTCTGTGTTAATGGTACATCATGATTTTGGATTATTAGGGTTTCCACTTAATTTATTTTATTTTGAAGATCATAGATTCCACAGTGGTAAGTAAAGAGAACTAAAACCCCACAACCAATGAAAAGAAGCATTCAGATCTGCCATCTATACTGGTATGGCTGGAATGCTGGTGAAGGCTATAGCCAGGAATTTAGGATTCAGTGCTTACTCAGCTTTTGTTAACACTCCCATAATTAGTTTTAATAATGAGATAATACCTAAGGATCCAGCCTCTACTGTTACAGGGAGCTGTAACCATGTAAGTGGAAGCAGAGCTGGCTCCTCAACTGGAGAACTATGAAATATTAGCTAAAGGAAAGAATGGAGCACATGGATAGGTTCTTACTTACACCAAGGCAAGAAAAGCAGTGAAAATGTAATTGGATCCACTTCAGAGGAATTTAAATTGCAACAAATAATACAAATCATGCCTGTAAACAAGAAGATAATCTATTGTATTAGATTAAATTGGCACTAAATTAAGATTTTGTAAATTTTTGTAATTTTTCCATTAAGTTCTTGACAAATAAATATCCTCAGAAAATAAAAGTGTTGATGTTAATGCAATTCCATATAGAGCAAGAAGCCCACAAAGCAGAACTCTATGCTAGTCTCCTTACCCAGAGACCGATCACAAATGCACAGAAAACTGAAGGGAAGAGACTGTTCTTTAACTATCCAGGAGAGGAAGAAGTGGGGAGAAAAAAACCAAACCAAAACACAAACCACAAACACAAACCAAACCAAAACCACACAAAAAAAAAATTCCAAACCAAACAAAAAGCATAAACTGAAAAATCATATAATTTTTCTTACTGAGGTCAGGTGAAAATTGCAACATAATTAAGGATTTTTTTTTTTAAACAAATTATCTTAGTTCAATTATGGCTTTCGTGAGGAAAATCACATTCTTCACTAACCCGCTGGACTAGTGAAGCACAAAACCATTCCTGATGGACAAATGCTTCTTTGGATACCAAGTGTATACAGAATTATGTGCTAATTTGTGGATTAAATTCTGCGAAATACTGATGGCAATCTCACTCCATCATGAACTGAGGTGAAGCCTAAAGGCCTGTTGGCAACTTAATTTGATACAGCTCTCATGCATGTGTATCATGCAATCCTTCCTCCTCACGTGCAGAGAGAGGATTTGGAGAGGTATTTGCAATGGTGTACAAGATAAAGGGAACGTCCTGGTTCTGGTTCCTAAACTGGGTTAAAGTAACCACGTTTAGAGTAAGTCAGGAAGCTTGTACTGTGTCTGCATTAACATTGTGATTCGGCGTGGCTACAGAGTTAATCTGCCATCATGTTGGTTTGACTTGCAGAACAACCTTGGTGCATATACGTTACAGAATCACAGAATCAGCTGAATTGGAAGGGACCTCCAAGGATCATTGAGTCCCACTCGTGGTCCTGCACAGGACATCCTAAGGGTCACACCATGTGCCTGAGAGCACTGTCCAAACGCTTCTTGAGCTCCATCAGGCTGGTGCTGTGAGCACTTCCTTGGGAAGCCTGTCCCAGTGCCCAACCACCCTCTGCGCAAAGAACCTTTTCTTGATATCCACCCTAAACCTCCCCTGTCACAACTCCAGGCCATTCCCTTGAGTCCTGTCACTGTCACCACAGAGAAGAGATCAATTAGATTCAGAAGCAGCTCCATCCCAAATGCCTCTTAAACATATTCTAACTCCTTGGAAGCATGGAGGGAGGAGTGTATAGGGGTTTAAATTAGCAATTTTCTCTTTGGGTGTCTTTGAACCATCTGTTTTAGGGACACTTTGCTCAGGCAACAAGGCCAAATGTTGTCTGAAGGAAAAAATCCGAACTGGTGTAGTGTAACTATGTGGGCCTAAGACTCAAATTTCTTGCTAAAGCAGGCATAGGCAGTAATTGTTCCTTCTGGGAAGGTGTATCTCACTGAGCCCTGCTATTCACTGTATAATAGTCATTCCTCATTCATGGAAAAAAAGGTCTGATTTGATATATTTTGAAGGACAGCATGGGGGACACAGGTTCCTGAAGCTGAGAGCAGAGTCTTGGGAAGGTGTGGTGCTAACAAAGAGAGGTGAAGGGAAGTTCAAAAGCTGCATGAAAGCTCTGTCAGAAGTAAAAATGAACATGAAATTTAAAGGCAAGGCTGCTATTCCCCAGGGAATTTCTCATTCCGTGAATTACATTAATAAAGACTCTCAGGGCAAAGGGATCTATTTTCTATCTCCAGAAAATAAAGTACTTCAAACAAATACCTCAAAGCACTGACTGTGTTGAAGGATGAAGTTGGTACCAGAGACTGAATCCTCACCACTCTGCCTCTCATTCCAACCAGACACTGTCTGACTGTAGCCTTTGGATGATGCATCGTCCAGATATAATAATGGTGAATGTGATTCCAATTTCATTCTACATAGTACGTCATGTACAAACTGGACTTAGAACATCAATATGCAGGATTCTGGAATAAATTACAAGCCTGAACTTAAGCGTGATTTAATGAAATAGTGATGTTTTGACCCAAATTGAAACTTGTTGGATATTTAATGAGACAGGGAGATGTTTATGAAACTTGATCCAAAAGTCAGAATAGCAGAGAGTAAGACTTTTGCCCAGCAAGAATTAAATTCTGGATGGAGATCAAGTATGAGCCAAATTAATGACAGAAATTTCGAATATATCCAATTACAGAGATTTTAGCATCTTCATTCAAAGTATTTGCAAGTAATAACTTTAGTATACCTTTTAGCAATCTGGTTTAAATATGGTTCCTCAGGGATAGTTGCCGAGACATTTAAGTTGTGGTGTTTGGAAGGCTCACTTGATAAAAGGGGGAAGGTGACCTACACATCTTTTAAAATAAAATGATAGAAAATGATGGTTTAAGAAGCATTTTGTAAGCTTTCATGTGCAAAAATGTCCTCAAGACTCTTCCTTAGAGAATTTTCTAAGGAAAAACCTCTTGGTTTTGCATATGATTGCAGAAACAAATGCTGAGAAAAAGCAGTAAATTTATCTTAAGGTACTTGGTTTTTATCTCATTCTAACAATCACCAACTATCTAATGTTCATAGAAAAAAAATTACCGTACCCATCTGTCTCCACTCTTCAGCATCCAGTTGCAGCTATAATTTTGTTACTCAACCATTTAGGATGGAATTGACAACATCCTTACTGCTAATACGTGCGCACTGTTTATTTGCGAAGATACATGTTTTCAAATTGTAGAGTAAAATAAACTTCTAAGTGTCGCAGTGACCACCTGACCACAGCCCTGGCTAGCACCGGCAGTGTGCGGCAGGAGTGGGGAGCAGCCGGAGGCACTCAGCTTTAAAGCTGCTCCTCTGGAGCCGCTGCTCTACCCAAGGGAGCTGAAGCTCCAGGCACTGCAGTCGTCAGCAGCCCTCAAGGAGGGAAAAGATAGGAACTAGCGAGGAGGCTTGGCACGGGGCACGGGGCAGCACCCAAGCTCTATTGCTCCAAGGGGACCCACCCCGAACAAGCGCCCACTGAGGCGGGTGACAACATCTTATAAAGGGGGGCTGAACAGGGGGAGTGGCCCGACTAGGGACCTCTAGGAGGAGTTGGAGGGAGGGAGGCTGAGGGGATGGACACACGCAAGGGCCAATGGTCTTAATGGGCGGAGGCAGAGGGTCACATGCCCCAGTGGGGCGTCAAAGTTCAGGGGATTTCCAAAGGGGAGGAACCAAAATGGGGCAGGATTTCGGGGGATTGACGGGAACCATATAGGGGCAATCTGGGAGGGCTCGGGCGACGGGCACAGAACAGTCTGGAAGACTGGGAGGGGTTTGGGTGACTGATAGGGAAGGTGCCAGAAGAAAGGGAGGGGAATAACCATATCGGTAACACTGAGGGAGCGGCCTGGATTTAAGGCGAACCAACCAAGGATGGGAATAGGGGAGGAATAGGGATAACCCATTGAGGTACAGAGAATTTATGAGAATGCAGAAATACAGCAAAACATTGTACCACCACAGACAGCAAGTACCCAAGCAAGCAATTCTTTCTTAGTTACTTTTTGTACTTTATTATTACATTTTATTGTAAATGGTTCCATTTCTTCCAGTAATAAGTTTAACCTGGGGCTATGGTTTCTTGGCTTTTCTTTTTAAAGATACTTAAAAGTTGATTAATAAACTGTGTCCATATCTCTCAGTAATCATATTCTTACTTTCAGGGCATCAGAAGTAGGACAACTGATTAGAAACAAGTGTTCCTTTTCTGTATTTAATGATTCTTATTATTCCTGAAAGCTAAAGGAATTGAAAGCAGCAACGGATTGTCAGCTGGGCTCTCACTGTCACAACCTTCAAGAACAGACTTTGGTGCCCAGGGTTAAAACTAGCAGGTTTCAGAATCAGGCTCCATATGTCCTTAAAAGTCAGTATCACCAGAGCCTTTTGTAAGATCAGATCTCTCTGCGTAAGTTTTCACTCTTGAAAAAAAGAAAAAAAAGGTTTATTCTCATTTCTTGGGCAGGGGTTCAAACTCAAAAAAATGTTCTCTCCTCATAAAGAACTGGTAGGACCAAATTGAAATCTGTACGTTTTGTTTATTGAAAGACAGCAATATGATGATGATTCTGATCCTAATTAGGAGCTGAAGATAAGAGCCTTAACTTCTAGGAACTCTGCATACCATCAGTTACAACAGCCCATGGTTTCACAGTAATTATTAGTGGATTTGGGCATAGCTAGGCACCTCTCAGCACAAACATGATCCGCCTTAAATCCGAGCACATCTAACATGGCATCAGATCAGCACATCTACCACATGGTGTTTATACTGATGTGCACAAGGGATCTAATAGTTCCTAGAAAACAAAGGCTTGTGGTATATTTGGTGTAATTGCAAAGCAGCAGATGGGTTTGTGTTTCTCTGACTCCAAGAGAAGGATAAAATTTGGCCAGCCTCAGTCACAGATCCCTGAATCCCCAACTGGTCATGAAGGATGGGTGAGCGTGTGGGAAGGAGAAGCAGGGATCACCCGGCAGGTGACCACTGACCATTTGACACAACCCTCACAGAGGATGATGTGATCCTGTGGATGATTCCATGGCAGGCAGGTAACTTCTTCCCTCAAGACCAGAGGAGCATGATAAACAGATGAACTGAAGCTTTTTTGGCATTAGGCAGTGAAATGCCTGAGACTGAATATTCCAGCAAAGAGTAAGCATGCAGTGTAAAACCGTGAGAATAGAGGACATTTCAGCAATGCATTGTACAGATACATGATATTCCACATGAGAAAAATTCTACTAGACAGAAGAAATAGCTTTAAAGAAATCATTTCAAGAAAGCATGAATGATTTCTATTGAGTAGCGTGAACTTATACTCTGGATAGTGTGGCTTTGGCATTTTTTAAGTTTGATCATGCCAAAGGCAGACCTCATCACTTCATGAAACTTTGCCCTTGGGTCCATATTTATAAACTCCTAAGTACAATTGTACTCCTCTGTGATGTTTTGGTTTGTCACAGTCTTTAAGGACTGGTACAGCATACCAAAGATTTACTCTCACTCTTTTGTTTGCTACATATTTGGTGGTAATTAGATGCTTCATTTGTACAAGTCCTCAAGAAAAACCTTGCTGCTGGAGCAGGATTACCTAAGATTTATATCTGTCCTTGTGCAAAGTGCAGAAATCTCCAATGTCTCCACACTAAATCGCAGTCTTAAACTTGGATCCCATCCCACTTTCCAACCCTTTGATATTTTTTCTTGTGATCCAGGATAAATGCTGTAGCCATCTCTGAGAAGTAAAAGGAATGTTTGACACTCGTTTACACCAACTCCAGCAGAGACAGGGACCTTTGCACACAAATATGAATGAGACCCAAAGTTTGATTATGATGATACGGTGGAAAGAGTCCTTGGATTTTCTTTTCTCTTTTTCTTCTTGTAGAAGTTTTGATACGGTGTGAAGCCCTCTGCATCAGAGGAAGCATTTTAAAAAACAAAACAGATGACTGACAAAGTGAGATTTGGTTCCTCTGGAAATGTAAGGAAACTTCTTTTCCAAAACCTAGAAGAGTGTCAACAAAAATAGAATGCATATGGGATTTTGTACCTCCACAACAAAATCAGCAGCAGAAATTTTGTCATGGGAATACAGCATGGGACAGAACTGGAGTTTCAGCTTGCTGATGCCAAGTGCATTAAGAAATCCTGTGAGGAGTAAAGACAAAAAATAAGCAGTTTGAAATGCCATTTGCAAGGTGCTTGGCTTCTCTGTAATGCAAATAGTCATATAAAATATGCAGGAATGTGTTTTTTTCAGGTTTGAATGGAAAGAGGAAATTGATTTACAAATTCTGACTGGAATAGGCACCTTGGAGCAAGACTAAAGACAAAGCAACTCCCTGCACTCCTGTGAGGAGTGTACATGGCGTGTAGCTGCCTCTTTCTGTGGGAACTGCTTTGACTTTTGTGCTATTATAACATAATCAAGGTGCTCAGCAGTGTAATTAAATACTAGGAATTTCGCTCTTTAGTGATCCTCAGATTAGTATAATCTTCTTCTTGGTTGTTATTGGGCAACTGGCCTTTCAGGACTTTCAATGGTGTTCCTTCAAAGGGCCCTTTATATTTGTGGGGGGGGGTGGAACTCAGCTCTGCACAAGGTGTGCTCTCCCTGTCCGTGGTAGTCTGGTGGCTTCTCACAGGTGTTCCCACCGGGGTTTTGATAAATTTTAGCCCTCAAGCTTTCAGGGAAGCCTCTAGGTTGTGCATGGGCTGGGTAGCAGGGGATTTTCTCATAAGTGATCTTGGTTCCCATCTGTATCTGTGGGGCCAAGCAGAGAGAAATCCTCCTCTCACTTGTAGAAGAATGGAGAAAACTTGAGCAAGCCCGTAAGCACAGAATTGCCATGGCCCTGTGAAAGAGAGAGCGAAGTATTCTTAATTCAAGGACAAAGCAGTAGATGCTACATATAAACAGTTTTCATGGTACTGAGACCTGAAATACACCCTGCTGATACCGGGATAGGCTTTTAACAAAGCTTTGTTAGTTCCCTCCAGAGGTCTTGATGTCTGTTTGGTAAGCTGTCTTTCTGCTTGATTAGCTTTTCTATAAGAAGAAGTGAAACACCTTTTCCTTTTTAAATTTAAAAAAGCGTAGATGCTCTGCCACTTCAAGCACAGTCTGTTTGTATAAGGAGTATGTAATTTTCTTTTGTTGTTTCCATGGGCCTGTGCTTTTAAAATAATTTCAGAATTAAATATGTTATGGAGTACTTCTGAGGCTCTGTGGGAAAGCTGCATTAGAGCATCAAGCCCACTTCCATGCAACACAAAGCTGAGTTTGTCTCTAGAGGGAAGGTACACAAAATAAACTTATTTTACATTGGATGTTGGTGAAAAGGCCAAGAAAATACTTTTCTCCCAGTTAAACCTACATAAGTCACTTTCATCTCAGACACTAACATGCAAGCACAGATTTCCATAATAATGTGAGAAAGAGAAAAGGAAAAAAGAAGACAATTTTTACTCTTTGTACTTAAGAAGGATTGCATTAATTCCTTTTGTATGTTTCAGCAGCTACAAACAAAAATGAAAAGTATAACCAGAGGTGGATAATGTCCTTTCTCTCACAGGGAAAGGACAGTAAACTACATTTCTGTTCTCTCCTAACTGTAACATCTCTTCAGTCCCACTCAGGTAAAGCTGCTTTTTTAGGGCTGGCTCCCCAGGGTTCACCTGAACTCTGCTGCAGAACCACTGAAGGGTTTAGCCACAGTGACACAGACAGCCTGGCCTCCTCCTTTGGCTCCTGGTTTCTGCTCCTATGGCAGAGGAGAAATACTCAGATTTAAAGGGCAGCCCAACCTCATGGTGCCACTTGAGACCATGGCAAAGCAGGACACTGTGGTGCAGGAGGAATCACAAAGGCAAAGCAACTTGAACTTCACTGGAGCTTTTCAAGAAATGTCACCTGGGACTGTGAAGAGGTCAAGTTATAAACTGGGGTCCTTGCAGAAGGGTGTGCAAGGGTGGGTACAGATGTAAAAAACATCAGAAAGAAGAACGGTTGTTGGAGGTGGAGGAAATCCATCTTGAAAGTGAAAGCTGGTATCTAGATAATTCCCTGCAACTATTACTGGATTTTTCCCTTCACTCTTTGAAAGTTCAGTTCAAAGCAAAAGAAGTCCCTAGGTAGGCTTTCCTCTCTTTGAATATTCTGCCTCAGTTAAGAGCCCAGTTTGTGCAGCTCCAGTTGTGAATTTCTTCAGTTTTTAATGTTTTCCTGTGTTGACCCTGCTAGGCTCATTGCTGTTGCTATACGAAGAGCATGGAAACGGTAAAGGCAAAAAATTCCCAGCCAAGTTTTCTAAACATACCATATTGTGTAGAGGCATCAATCACCTCCTTTCTGTGCTAACAAGTTATTAAAAAAAGAAAGCACTCTGGTAGAAACAGATAAAAATGACACTTTTTAACTCTCTCACTTGTTACCACAGTGATTCTTGCATTTATGGGGGACATCTGCTACAAAGGATGAAAAAAAGTATTTCACTGTAGGGAAGGAACAGTCTGGAAACAAAATCATGTCTCAAAATCTAAACTAAACTTCCTTTAAATTGTACTTCAGTGAAAAATAACAGCCAGGATTAGTAAACCAAACTATTTTCCAAATGAAAATAATCAAACCAGAACAAGTCCAGCAAGGGAACTGAAAATGCAGCACTTAGAGCTTATAGAACAGGTTTAAGCTGCTTGAAGGATAGAAGGAAGTGATCAGCCAGCTCAGGAGTGTGATTTCCTTTGCAAATAATTTCTAGGTGGAGATACGACCAGTGCTTAGTGTTCTGCTAAAGGCAGTAGTCAGAAGCGGGGGGAAAAAAAAATAACTAGCCAGGAGCAGTATAAAAAAATTAACAATGACACGGTAAGCTAATTAGCAGATGCTATCAAGACAGAGTGACGAGATGTGATTAAAGACATATTTAAGCCACTTCCAGGCCTCTCCCTTCTGGAGAAGTGGCTAGGAATGCATAGGTGGTTTCATTACATCCTCACTGTGGGAAGCCAATTCCCAGTCAAAAGGGAGTGCAGCCTCTCACGTTTTGCAGGAGACTGAGCAGAGGAGGATATTCTCTTTCTCCCTGTTCCCCATCCTCACATCATGCCTGCTGCACAAAGGAATGGAGGGGCACGGGAAGGGTGTCACACAGCCAACATGCTAATATTTAGATTTTGAGAGAAGCTGCTTGTGTAGGATGTACTTTACCCTGCAGATTAGGTTCTCTCCATCTAGCTAACAATTTCTGTTAGCTTAAGCTGAGCATTTAATGAAACTCTCAAAGAGTTATGTTTGCTCCAGAGTAGAAGCTCAGGTGGAAAAACATGACTATGGCAGAGTACTGTAGCACATTCAGGGCAAAATCTGGAACACAGCTGAGCTCCCAGCTTTGTCCTCTGCCTGCAGAGGCTCCAGCCACAAAATTACGTAGGAGTGTTTTGAATAAAAGGCAGTGCCCGGCCCTTGGACGGGGACCCAAAAGGGAGCTCAGGAAAGAAGAGATAAAAGGACAGGCTTCCGTGCAAGGAGACTAACCTAGAGGGCAGTCAGGTTCTGAGAGACAGATCAGTTTGGTTTAATGCCTTTAAGCTTGCTGCCACAACAAACCCCAAAGCCTCTACCTTGGTCCACAGCTTAAATGATGAACAGTACTTCTCTGGGAAGTAGTAAATATGGTATTTTTCACTTCTCAAGAACTGAACATTTTGTGATTCTGTAGACAGAAGGTACTACCTGTTATTAATGTGTCATTCTATATGTGAACTTCCCAGGCAAACATACCCAAACTCCATCTTCATTATAAACTGGCATTGAGAATGGAAATAAAAATCATACTTAGTCAAACTACACAAATGCAAGAGATAATGACAAAGTAGTATTTTCAGGGTAGTCACACATGACTACACAGATGTTTGCTGGTGTTGGTGTAAGTAGGAAGGAGACTTTCTAACAATACTGTACACATGTATTTGGCTTTAAAAATAGCAGGAATTAAAGATAACTCAATAATAAATAGAACACGTTTTCTAGCTGATGAGCTAGCACTACAGGGAAAGTTTGATTTTCCTGTTTGTATTGGTTTTGTGCAAATTAAAGTCTCATCATTAGCTGTATTTTATATATCTATATTTTTAATACATTTTAACAAAAGAAAAAGAAAGGAAACAGTGCTGGCACAATGATGGCTGTTCTCAGATGTAAAACACATGCAGAACAAATTGACCAAGGTAAAGGCTGCAGATTAGCAGAGGAAAGTATACTTTTGGTGATAATCAAGTGTATTTGTTTAATAACAATACTTGCCACTATTACATTAATGACCTAAAGTTCTGAAGGGCTCATTTCCTCCCTGTACTGTTTGCCACTTCAGAAGGTGTGGATACTGTTGAGAACAGAGAAGATAAGAGTGATCACAGAGATTAAAGGAGAACTTCTCAGTGAGGGAGCCCAGCTGTGGTCAGTGGGGCCAGTAGATGGGAAGCAGCTCTGGCAGGACATGATGGGGAGCAGCTCTGGTAGCACTCCTGTGGTGGGATGATAGGCAGAGGCTCATTTAACAGGTTGACTCGTTGACAAAGTTTGCAAAGTCTTGCACAGGTGTTCTTTTTGGAGAGATATCAAGGTGGTTTGCCATCAGCTTGGCAGAAGAGTCAAGCAAGGGTGCTGCAGAGGTTCAACTTTGAGAAGGGTTTGGTCTATGCAGGAAAGGCACTCCTAGAGCTCATTCAGTGAATCAGAACCTCTGTAGTGCTATAAAGCCCACTTGTGATTCTCTGACCTCTGAGTTCCTGTGTAACCAAACACTACACCAGTCATTAATTTGGATCCTAAACAAGAAGTAGCCACTTCTCTTTCTTCTTCAGCAATCCTTCCTACCTAGAGGTCTGATAAAGGGGCATTTTACACACAGGGAAGCTTTGGAGAGAACCAAAACACAGGACTTCCCTCATGTGCTGAAGCACTTGTACTTCTTTAAGAACTTGATGTATGTTTGGCCCCTGCCCCCTGTCCCCAGCTTTCTCCTAAGGAGATCTGAAGGTATCCAGAGCTGGCAGTTTTTTGGCACCCACCTTCAGCCTGGAGGAGACTGAGGAGAGACCTCATTGCAGTCTATAACTTCTTCATGAGAGGAAGAGAAGGGGCAGACACTGATCTCTTCTCTGTGGTGACTGGTGACAGGATCTGAGGGAATGAATGACCTGAAGGTGTATCAGGAGAGGGATAGGTTGGCTATCAGGAAAAGGTTNGGATGGGGCTTTGTGTGCGGCGCCCACCTGCTCCCGCCTCCGCCGCCCGGCGCGGGGGCTCTCCGGGCGCTTCCCCGGCGCAGCCCCAGCGGGGAAACCTCTGCGGGGCGCAACAGGAGGGAACGTCTCCCTTCTTTTCGCCGGGCGCTGCCGGAGAGCCCCGTTTGCCCGGTGTGGAGCAGCGGGGGGCAGCGGGGGGACGNTCCAGTTAAGTGGTCACAGCACCAGCCTGACAGAGTTCAAGAAGCGTTTGGACAATGCTCTCAGGCCCATGGTGTGACTCTTGGGTTGTCCCGTGCAGGACCACGAGTTGGACTCAATGATCCTNGCAGCCTGTGAGTCGCTGCCGCTCGAGTGTTTATTTTCCATTTACTCTATAGTTTATGTTTGTTTGCTCTGTTTTGTTTTGTTTTGNCAGCTTATTCAGTGATTCTGTGGTTCCCCACACCCCCTTCACAGACACGCACCCGGCCCCGAGCCAGCAGGGTGGTCTCCTCCCAGCGTTNTCAAGATGCGCGGCGGGGTGTGACAGCTGCCCGCGGGGGTGAGCGATGGTACCGCCGGCTCACCGCCCCGCACCCCTGCCCGTCCCCAGAGGGGTCTCCGCGGGTCCCTCGGCCCTGAGCGAAGCCACCCGAGCCGCCCCGGGGTCGGGGGTCCGTGGTAGCGCGGGTCCGGTTGAGCCCCGCTGGCGGCAGTGCCGGTCCCGGGGCGCCGTGATGGGAGTTGAATCCTCCCGCGGGAGACCCTCAGATCTCTCTCTCCGACCAGAAGGGTGGCCCCGGCTGTCCCGGTGCTCTCCCCAGGGGTTTGGTGGGAGCCCGTGGAGGGCAGGGTCGCTGCCGGGCCCCGCTGCCGGCTGCGGATCCCCGTACCCGGCGGGGGCGCTGGGGGCTGCGCCTTCCCCGGGTGGCGCGGGCTTAAAAGATCCAGATTTTCTGTTGCTTTTAAAAAAAAAAAAAAAAAAAAAGAAAGAAAAAAAAAAGAAAAAAAAGTAGTCTGCTTTAGGAATAGCATCGAGTTTAATCGGGAACCTGTTCTAACTTCCCACAGAGCATGCGAAAGATTTATCTTCCTCTTGCACAGCGTTTGCCAGCACAAGCCTTCTGCAGTCTGCTGTTGCCACTTGTGACATTCTTAACTTTCTCCTTGTGAAAAGAGTAGTCAAATCTGCTTTAACAGCGTTGGAGGATCTCTAATGAATTCTCCCGTTTGCTTCTATAATGAGTTTGAATGTGCTTACTGCAGAACTGATATAAAACACTTCCAGTCTACTGCTGCTTTCATAGAAGCTGTAGTTTCTTTTTGCCTTTTTCTTTTCTTCTCCTCTACCCTAGCAGGTTGTAGATTAGCTGTGTCATTAAAAAAAAAAAAATAGATCAAATGCCAAAAATTACGCATACATTGTTTTAGAAAGGTTTTCTGGTGTCTAGGATTAACTAGGAGTAACTGAATTTAGTAAATATCTGTCAGTGACCTGCTTGGCTCTTGTCTTGGGACACTCATGGAAAGCTGTCAATGAGATTTTATTTACTATTAGAAGAATTGCGTAACACCCATATGAACCAGAATGAAAGAGCATTTTGAGTAGAATAATGCACCATATGAGCTCAGGGTTCCTTTGATTTGAAGCCAAGCTCAGTGCCAGTAAGTCACTGTGCAGTAGCAGACATCCATCCTTCCAGTCTCTAAAAATATTGGCCTTCTGCTCCTCTTCCCCTTCCAAGCGTGCATCTTCTAGCAAAGCAATAAAATGCTACCTCCTCTCCTCTGCTTTCCTGAACCAAGAGATAGAAGGATAACATCGAGTGAAGAAGAGCCTAGATGGGAGGCTGCTCATCTCATGAAGTGATGTAAGCATTTCATCACTCACTTGCCTCATCTCTTCCTTTTTTTTCTTTCTTTCTGCATGTTCAGTTTTCCTTCTCTCACTTTGGAAAACTCATGCCTTTTTTGAGGGAGAAGCTGTGATTGGAGAAACATGAAAGATAGTTCTTGTGTAAGATGTTGGGAATTTCTAAATCCTGCTGCAACAGTACCCTAATGACATTCCTTTTGGGAGCTGATTGTGGGCTAGTTCTTTTTTTGCACAGGGATAGTGCTTGAAACAAGTGAAAAGTGCTTGAAACATAGAGAAAAAAACAACTCAAGGGAAACCAGAACAAATAAATTCAAATCTTTAGTGCCTTGCTTAATGGCAGACATAGTAGAGTACTAAAAATTCCAAGTTAGAATTCCATAGCAATCCATACCATCTTCTGGGGTTATAGATTTGAGCAGCTGGCTCCTGCTGTGTGTCTACCCCTTGTGTGTCTGAGAAGCCTGCTCACTTCCCAGCATTTTTTGGAGCTGCTGTCTAGGTGCCTCTGGATGCATGCAGGTGATAGTTCTGTATTTGAGGCAGCTTGGGCTTTGCTTTCAGAGTTGTCAGTCCTGGCTGCTCCTTACATTTAGAGTCATCTGATCATGGGCTTTTAGGGTTCAGAGCAAGTAGTGCAAATAGGTGTAATTCTGGTAATACATTAGAGCAGAGCTTGTCTTTATCCAACCGCCAGAGACCTGCAAGTCTGGTGAACTCTGGGAGCAGCTGAAGCTCTCCCCTGGCACTTTGGACTAGCTAACAGTCCAGGTACTTGCCAAGGACTGCTGGAGTGGAGGCACACAGCAGTGAAAGATAGCATCCTTTCCCTGTGCCAGAACAAGACAGCCAGTAGCACCTGGAGGTGATGGTGATTGTCTGTGTCCTTAACTTGAGATGGTCACATCTGAGGGAGAGCCTCACGGTCAGTGCACTTTTCCTGGGAAGTTTTAGGTCTTTACAAGTCCTTCCTCTGCAGACAGAACTTGCATTTTAGATGAATGCTGTAGTAATTTATGTATATTTTCTAAAGCTGTCATAGTCTTCTTTTGGTTTTCTGCTTGGAAGCCATTGCTAGTACTGAAAATACCGTAAAACAAGACATGTCCTTTTTTTTTTTTTTTTTTTTTTTTTTTCCTCCCACATGAATCTGTTGGAGGAATGGGAAGAGGAGAGTGAAAGCCAAACTTGTTCAGTCATTATAAAAGGAAAAGAATTTGTATGCTCGTCTGCCTGTGACTCTGTAACTTCAGTAGCTGAGGATGTTCCATTTCTTTTCTGATAATTCTGAGAGGTAGGGAGCTACTGTTAGTTCTTGCAGATGTCGGACTTCCCAAAGGCACTTTGGAACACCCCGAAATATCTCTGCAGAGTTTTGACATTTGAGTACTTTCTGAGGGCCTTGTTTACAACTATTTGCCTGAGACACCAGCATGTTAACTCTAAGGGATATGTGAAGATTAGTAAGCCTGTGAAGGCTGGGAGAAGTATCTTAAATACTGTAACTTCTTCTCCAATATTTATACAGCACCTAGTGCTGCTGCTAGTGAATACAAATTTCAAAAACCTGAATAAAATCAGGTACAAATCACTTGACTATCACTAAGATCACAGAATCACAGAATGGCTAGGGTTTGAAGGAACCTCTGGAGATCATCTAGTCCAACCCCTCTGCCAAAGCAGGTTCAGCTAGAGCAGGTTGCACAAGATATGATCAGGAAGGTTTTGAATATTTCCAGAAAAGGAGATTCCACAACCTCTCTGGGCAGCCTGTTCCAGTGCTGTCATCCTTGAAGTAAAGAAGTTCTTCCTCATGTTCAGACAGAACTTCCCATCTTTCAGTTTATGCTTGTTGCCCCTTGTGCTGTCACTGGGCACCCCTGAAAAGTGTCTGACCCCATCCTCCTGACACGCATCCTTAAGATATTTGTAAGCATTGATAAGATCCCCTCTCAGTCTAATTCTCCAGGCTAAACAAACTGAGCTCTCTTAGCCTGTCCTCATGAGAGAGGTGCTTCAGTTCCCCAANCATCTTTCAGTTTATGCTTGTTGCCCCTTGTGCTGTCACTGGGCACCCCTGAAAATGTCTGACCCCATCCTCCTGACACGCATCCTTAAGATATTTGTAAGCATTGATAAGATCCCCTCTCAGTCTAATTCTCCAGGCTAAACAAACTGAGCTCTCTTAGCCTGTCCTCATGAGAGAGGTGCTTCAGTTCCCCAACCGTCTGTGTCCCTCTGCTGGACCCTCTCCAGAAGCGCCTTGCGTTTCTTGAACGAGGCAGCCCGGAACTGGACACAGCACTCCAGATACAGCATCACCAGAGCAGAGCAGAGATGGAGGATAACCTCCTTCAGCGTGCTGTCCACACTGTTCCTTAGCACCCCAGGGTACCAGCGGGCTTCTTGGCCACAAGGACATACTGCTCACTCATGGTTAACTTGTCCATCAGGACTCCCAGGTCCTTCTGGACAGAGCTAGATTTCAGCAGGCTAACTGCTCACTTGTACAGGTCCATGAAGTGTATTCCTCCTGAGCTGCAGGACCCCACATTTGCCTTTGAGGTTCTCTCTGCCCAGCTCTCCAGCCTGTCCAGATCTCACTGAATGGCAGCACAGATACCATTCCACAGATTTCATCTGCCAAGGTGGAGGTGTTCATTTTCCTGATGTCCTGTTAGTTTATAGCATTGATAGTCTTCCAGAATAGAGAATATCTAAATTCTTAGTGCTTTTTATTGAGGGATGGAAACACACGAAACTCTCAATGTTGAAAAAGATGCTCTGTTTTCATTACCTGAAATATTTACCCAAGGACTTGGTAGCTGAATAGGGGAGCTGTGTTATCAACACAGTCTCTGAAGGTGTTTCTAGATTAAGGGAGTTTCCAGTAGGATACCCTTCCAAGGTGTTTATGACAGTGGGGCTTGTCAAGTGTCGTAAGTAAATTGCTTTGATGTTCCTGTCTTTCTAACTCCAGCCGTAATGGATGACTGCTCTGCCTTAGGCTGTTCCAGAATTAATCCATAAAGTCATGGATATGTCTCTTCATAGGTTTAATGTTGCAACTGTACAGTTTGTTGTGTTTGATGATTCTGAAGAACATCAAGTTGAATGCTTGGTATCAGAATACTAGTAAGGGAGTAAGTATAAACAAGTACTAGCTGTTGTTATCCATGTGGGTTCCTCATTGAAGAACTGACATTTCAGAAGTGGGACTCTAAGGCATTTTTCCTCTGTTGCTAATTGTAGCTAGATGCTTTATTTCCCGTCTCATCCAGTTGAACTGAATATTGAATGTGGAAGAATCTTTGGGATTGCAATGTATCTTATGTGTGGTCAAACTAAAGAAGATGGTCTCAAAATTGAGGGCCATGCAAGGGGGTGTGTGTGTGTGTTTGTTTTAGAGACAGGAAATTGAGGGCAGAGAAAGAGCAGCAGTATGCCCCAGTTCATGCAACAAGTCTTGTCTCTTTTGTTGTGCTCTTCATTGACCTGGGTGTGTGTTGATAGACACTTCCAGACAAAAGAACTGGAGTGGGACTGGAATAAAGTTGTATGTAAGGAGTAAGTGACAGATTAGCCTGGACTTTTGCCCAGAGTCCTGTCTAATATNCAGGTACAAATCACTTGACTATCACTAAGATCACAGAATCACAGAATGGCTAGGGTTTGAAGGAACCTCTGGAGATCATCTAGTCCAACCCCTCTGCCAAAGCAGGTTCAGCTAGAGCAGGTTGCACAAGATATGATCAGGAAGGTTTTGAATATTTCCAGAAAAGGAGATTCCACAACCTCTCTGGGCAGCCTGTTCCAGTGCTGTCATCCTTGAAGTAAAGAAGTTCTTCCTCATGTTCAGACAGAACTTCCCATCTTTCAGTTTATGCTTGTTGCCCCTTGTGCTGTCACTGGGCACCCCTGAAAAGTGTCTGACCCCATCCTCCTGACACGCATCCTTAAGATATTTGTAAGCATTGATAAGATCCCCTCTCAGTCTAATTCTCCAGGCTAAACAAACTGAGCTCTCTTAGCCTGTCCTCATGAGAGAGGTGCTTCAGTTCCCCAACCGTCTGTGTCCCTCTGCTGGACCCTCTCCAGAAGCGCCTTGCGTTTCTTGAACGAGGCAGCCCGGAACTGGACACAGCACTCCAGATACAGCATCACCAGAGCAGAGCAGAGATGGAGGATAACCTCCTTCAGCGTGCTGTCCACACTGTTCCTTAGCACCCCAGGGTACCAGCGGGCTTCTTGGCCACAAGGACATACTGCTCACTCATGGTTAACTTGTCCATCAGGACTCCCAGGTCCTTCTGGACAGAGCTAGATTTCAGCAGGCTAACTGCTCACTTGTACAGGTCCATGAAGTGTATTCCTCCTGAGCTGCAGGACCCCACATTTGCCTTTGAGGTTCTCTCTGCCCAGCTCTCCAGCCTGTCCAGATCTCACTGAATGGCAGCACAGATACCATTCCACAGATTTCATCTGCCAAGGTGGAGGTGTTCATTTTCCTGATGTCCTGTTAGTTTATAGCATTGATAGTCTTCCAGAATAGAGAATATCTAAATTCTTAGTGCTTTTTATTGAGGGATGGAAACACACGAAACTCTCAATGTTGAAAAAGATGCTCTGTTTTCATTACCTGAAATATTTACCCAAGGACTTGGTAGCTGAATAGGGGAGCTGTGTTATCAACACAGTCTCTGAAGGTGTTTCTAGATTAAGGGAGTTTCCAGTAGGATACCCTTCCAAGGTGTTTATGACAGTGGGGCTTGTCAAGTGTCGTAAGTAAATTGCTTTGATGTTCCTGTCTTTCTAACTCCAGCCGTAATGGATGACTGCTCTGCCTTAGGCTGTTCCAGAATTAATCCATAAAGTCATGGATATGTCTCTTCATAGGTTTAATGTTGCAACTGTACAGTTTGTTGTGTTTGATGATTCTGAAGAACATCAAGTTGAATGCTTGGTATCAGAATACTAGTAAGGGAGTAAGTATAAACAAGTACTAGCTGTTGTTATCCATGTGGGTTCCTCATTGAAGAACTGACATTTCAGAAGTGGGACTCTAAGGCATTTTTCCTCTGTTGCTAATTGTAGCTAGATGCTTTATTTCCCGTCTCATCCAGTTGAACTGAATATTGAATGTGGAAGAATCTTTGGGATTGCAATGTATCTTATGTGTGGTCAAACTAAAGAAGATGGTCTCAAAATTGAGGGCCATGCAAGGGGGTGTGTGTGTGTGTTTGTTTTAGAGACAGGAAATTGAGGGCAGAGAAAGAGCAGCAGTATGCCCCAGTTCATGCAACAAGTCTTGTCTCTTTTGTTGTGCTCTTCATTGACCTGGGTGTGTGTTGATAGACACTTCCAGACAAAAGAACTGGAGTGGGACTGGAATAAAGTTGTATGTAAGGAGTAAGTGACAGATTAGCCTGGACTTTTGCCCAGAGTCCTGTCTAATATGCCAAGTAAACAAATAAGATTGATGTCACATTTTGATTTTTCTCTAACCTGCTCCTGTAATTCACTGTGTGTAAGGCCTTGTTGGTTCTAGCTTTCCTCTGGCTGTCTAGAACTGCATGTAAATATGCTGTTTAAACAAACTGCATGTATCCCCAGATCAACCATCTTGCCTGGATTTGTACTTGCTATATGGCATCCTCAGAGGCTGGTACTGCTTCACTTGGATCCATGAAAAGGAAATGTAACATTTGCAAATTACATATATCAAAGGAAGTGTAAGAGTAAAGAGTTGATACAAAGTGTTCTGTGGAGAGGAGCGATGCTGTAGACTTGTTAGTGTTGTAATATCTATGGCGCTCTAACTTCTGGGCTCAGATGCTTAAATTTGTACAGTTCAGCACATCTTTGCCAGTGATTTGTGAGCAGATAGAGGGAATGCACTAAGTTACCCAAGGCCCTTGCTATCTCTGATGTCTGATTCTGTTTAGAGTGGGATTAACTGTATATAAATCTCTCCCACTCTTGTGTAGTGCTTGGGCTTCTCAGTGCATTTTTCTGTGTGTTTTCATTAGTAAGTAATAGTAGATTAACCAAGCCAAGAATTATTTGTCTTTATAGGTAACACTGAGTTTATAAAATTCTGTTCCATTTGCCTTTTCCTATGATAGGAGGGTGGGTTATTTAAGATGGAAAGACTGAGCTGTGCTGATAAAGAGTGGGTGGGGAAATGTTCTGTAGCTTTTGGTCGCATCACACACGCTTCTCTGATTTGGCCTGAGAAATGGAAGAATATGCTCAGCTGGATGGAAATAGGAAGTAGTCAGGGGAGGTGGAGTGTTGGATTTTTTTTAGGACAGAGTGGGCTTTCTGTATTTATGTGGGAGCAGCCAAAGAGGCTGAACAATGGCTAATGCCTCCAGGCAGTACTGTGACTTTGGCAGTGTTGAAGAGAAGCTTGGGTTGGAGCATATTCTTGGTGTTGGAGGGTAGATCAGGGAAGCTCAGGGATGGGAAGCATTTATTGGATACTGAAGGTGATCAGCAGAAGGGATATATTAGTGTTGATGCCTCTGGCTGCTGTGCAGTGCTGGCTGCTGCTGGGCTGTGCTTCTGGGTCAGAGCTGGGCTTGTGATTTAGAAAGTGATCATCCAGAGGATAAATGATGGTGTGCTTTGGGGGAAGATGCTTCTGGGACCCCTTATTTTTCCCATGAGAGTGGGTGTAGTCACACAAAGGAGGTTGTAAGTGTAGAGCAGCAGTAGTACTCTTCCACACTCCAGACCCTTTTTTCATTTCTCCCACACCTCTGTGTGTGTTGACAGATCTTGCATAGAGTCTGTAAATCTTTCCTGTATCCTTTCAAGGTTAAAAAAATTTTTTTGAACTGTTTTTGGGAGGGGAAGGGGAAATTAGTTGGTATTACTCACGCTTTGCTGTGAAAGAGCTCTGTGTGAGATGGAGTCTTCTCAGGGTGTTCTGAGAGGTGCAAGATTTTTGACACCTAAATTAATTGAATTCAGCACTTATCAGTGAGGGGTGACTCATTAACATGAACACTGTGCATAATATACAGTTTTACTATAAACTTCCAGTTTTGCTTAGGGAAACTAAGGCTTTTCCTTGTTGCATCACTGGATCTTTGGCCCCCTCAAGGAGCTAATTGTAATATTGTTTGAAAGGCCTTGCTCAGATTTTAATGCAATGGGAAAAAAATGTCAGTATTGTTGTTTACAGTGGTTTGCACAAATCTCACTATAAATCAGTGGGGAAGATAATCCTAATCTGTTTCCTACATTTAAACCTAAAAATTGCATTGTGTATTAAAACACAGTTGCAATGAAATTGTTGAGGTCAAAGATTACCACCACTTCAAATGTCTCTTGTTTTAGCTAGATAGGTTTACCACTGACCTAAAGATGTTTTTTGTGGCTTGTATTCCTCAAGGCTGTTTCTTGACATTAAACTAAAGGAAGATAAGATAGACAACTAGATATTTAATTTTGGAGCTAATGGTTAAAATCACATGATCAGCATTAGCTGTTGAGAATCCCTGGAGTTAAGCACTTATCTGCTGCTAACTTGCTTTAGCTATAAAATGACAGTGCTCAATATTTATTACCACATTCGTTCTGAAAGCAGAGAAATGCCTCTATTAGTAGAGATTGCTTCTTGTTAATACCTGTGATTCATTGCAGAAATATTGTTTTGAAGTGTCTTGATGCTCCCCAGTGAATTTCTAGTAGTCACTTCCTATCTTGTAAAACAGGAGCGTATTAATGGCGCTTCCTTTATCCCCCCTTGGGCAAATGAACAGTTGTCATAAAGCTCTGCTGAATCAGGATGCTGACCTCTTTTTGCATCAATTCCAATAATTACACCCTTTGAGAGGGAACTTCCTCCTTTAAACAGTGACAAAAAAAGGCAGCCCTTCACCACTTCGTATGTTTTTATCTCTACAGTTGAAGGATTATGGGCATTATGATGCACAAACTGTAGTCTTAATGTTTGTGCTTAACTATGTCTTATGGAAAAAATACAGATGTGAAAAACGCACTAAGCTTGGGAATGCTGTTTTTGAATGCTTGAGCATGCTTTTTTAATTATGCTGAGAATTTGAGTTTCACATTCACTGTATAAAATGCACTTATTCAGGAGGTGAAGTATGTTGTGGGAAAAATACATTGTCTTCTGACAGAAACACTTCTTGCATTCTCTCAAGAGGGAGAATAACATATTAGGAGTGCTTGCAAAACTTTTTAATTAGACTCTACTGCAGGTTTCTTAGAGAAGAGGGTCCATCTTTGCATCTGCTCCATGTGAAACCTACAAGGAGTTATCATCTCTCGCATAGCGTTGTAGTTGAGCACTTTGTCTTCCTTGGGTCCTGTAATAAATCTTTTGTCCATAGAAGCCAAAAAAGCTGAGGGAGTGGGAAGGGGAAAGATAGCCTACAGCAGACAATTCTTTGGCAATCTGTATGTGAGGGAAGAGTTCTTGTTTTCAATTCGCCGTGCACAGGATTTATTTATACTTCATTAACTGGTCCAATTAAACAGTTTACTTTTTTATACACTTTTTAGTCATAGTATATTTAAGTTATAAAACACAAAGTCCTGTTAAGTTTTGGATTTTGTGGGATATTGTGTAATGTTTCACATCTTTAAAGTTTCTTTACATTGATGTCTTGGGTTTTTTGTGTTTTTGTTTGTTTTTTTTTCCCATAAGACTTTGGGGGTTGTTTGGTTTGGTTTGATTTGGGGATTTTTACTGGTATGGTGTGTAAAGAAAGCCAAGTAAGTAGCAGTTTTTGTCTTGTCTGTACCCTGGTATTTCTGGTCTTTGCAGTTCTCATCATCCTTGGTGTTACCAGAGGATAATTTAGGGGATTACTGGGCTCTTGCTGAGGTTCAGGCTCATTTCCAGTGCAGGTTATGACAGCTGTTGTGCAATTTGAACACTTTCTCCAAAGTTTGGTGTAGCAGAAACAAAGTGGTATGCTTCTTTCAGAGCAATATGAAATAATTCCTTCTTTTTGATTGTTCAGTTATAATTTTTTTAGTTTTTTTTTTCTTTTTATATTTTACAAATACTCCATTCTGCCCAAGAAAAAGCTAAGAAATTTTCACCTAGATCAAGGAGTGACAAGGTTCTGCAAAATCTGTCTTCCTCTTTTCCTTTTGCTTGCTGAAGAATTTAAAAAAAATGCCACAAGCCCATTTTCCTTGTGATTAAATGCAAGAATTTTGAACGAAACCCCTTTTTCATATACCTGGAAGCAGTCAGGGATCTGACATGCTTAATTAGACTTAGAGTAATTTAATTCAATTTAATGATTTTTAAACAACTTAGAGAATTACCCCATCCAAATTACCTACTGCTACCTACTGGAGGGGTGTGGCCTGTGGGAAATGTGTTTGTGTGTATACAGTGTAGGGGATTTTTTTGTTTTCTTGGGGTTTGTTTTTTTTTTTTTAAGAAATGTGCTTGAGTTTGTCTTAAATGGCTGTCAGATAAATATGGGGTTGAACTAAATAGCATGTTTACTTAGCACTGTTTGCTATTCCTGAATGGTAGTTAGGGTTGTATTTTGTGGAAGCATTCATATATATGTGTGTATTCTACTTACAGTATACTGTGTAGTTGGATTTTTAAAACTCATAGTAGAGTGATCATGTAGAACATAGCAATTTGCCCTGTAATAATGAGATGTACTTTTATGAAGCAACCGGATCTCACTTTGGTTATCCAAACTGTAATCTACTGTTTCTGAAGAGTGATGTGAAACATAGTGATCCTGCATGACCTATTTGAATTTATGCTCCAGTCCTCATTTCAGTTATTTATTTATCTGACTAGACTTGTAAAACTTCTTCTACTTTTTTTCTAGGGTGGAGGGAGGAAGTTTATACAGCTGAACATCCTTAACTTTAAACTGTTCCTTCAGAAAGAATTTGTATAGTAGATAAAACTTGTAGATGAAAGGAGCTAATTATTTCAGTAAGCGTACTGTAAAACTAGAAATGTGGAACACTTTTACCTAGGTGCATTCCCAATCCAAACTCTCTCATTAAGATTTTCTGCTGTGCTCTAGGAAAAAGCCCGTTGCCATGCTGTTTTAGTGTGCTGATCACTGTTATGTTTGCCCTGGATTGGCAGCCTGTGGTATCATTGAAACTTTGCTCTAGACACTCACTTTCCTCTGTGAGAGTTTGCAGCTTGTCCGTTACTTTAGTTTTTTATGTTCAACTGCTGCTTTCCTTCACGTGAAAGGGAGGAAGGGGGAACACGACTGTGATAGTGACCTGCCAAGTTACAAGCAGCTCTGGCTCGTAAGAATACATGTACAGTTCCTTATGGGGAAGAATCCAAAACAATTCTTCCAGCAACAACTTCTGTCTTGCTCAGGTGATTCTGTCTGCTGTGTCACGTTGAGCTGTCCTAGGATGTGTCCTGCATGGTTTAAGTACAATTTTGAGTTTGGTTAGTGGTTAGACTTGTGCATACAATAGTGTTGGTACTTCTGCTACCCAGTGCAGACCCCTGGTGATAGGATGGTGAAGTTTTAATGAATAACTTGCTTAATTATGATTTTGCCACTTTACAAATGCCTGTCCTGATGAAAATATTAAAATAGGCAGTGGTCAGAGAAATCTGCTCATATATGAACATGTTGGTGATCTAATTATATGGAGATGTAATTAGTATAACAGGATACACAGCTGGGTTTTTGGTAAACATTTGTTCTGTTCTTCAGTGGACAGATTTAGGCTTACTTCTAAGTTTAGAGAAACAGTTAGAAGGTTTCCTTTAGGTGACTGTTAATCTTTTTTAGAGCATGAGGCCTAAATCCTCAAAGGGTGATAGAGGTATGCAAATTTAATTCTGACCTGCCTGCCTGTGGACTGAATGGTATCAAGTTGGAACCTTACTTTCTTTCTTTTTTTGTTTAGATATTGAAGAAGAATAAAGAAATTCCTCAAAGGTTTGGAAGGTTGAATGTGATCAGCATGAAGAGCTTAAAAGCAAAGTTCAGGAAGAGTGACGTAAGTATTTCTGCTCAGTTTGACTGCTGGTTTTCATGCTGGAAACAAGTTCTTCACTCCCACCTTGATAAGCTTGTAGGTTAATGAATTACAGAGAAGAAAACCTTTTTGCATGCACAAAGGCAACAGCTGAGTACAGCATGGAGCAGGCTGTTTCTATTTGTAGAGCGATTCTCTGTTATGCAAATTAACAGTATTTTACTACCTGAGTCCCCATAGCTGAATCATACACATGTCTGTGGGGTCTGCAGAACTTCTGTTAGATTGTGCTGGTGCCCAGATTGGAACTTTGTTCCAGGTTTAGGATTAAGCCTGGTAAAGACTTTATTACCCAATCATATTTCTGTCTAAACCTAATACTGTTCTTATCTTAGTGTGGTGTTTGAGCACTTAACGTAATGTCTCCACAGTCTGTGGCAGGGTTTCTTTGTCAGCAGGAATACAGGAACCAGCTGAGCAATTAGGGTAGCTGTGGTTTATCAGTTCTAGTGTGACAGGAGGGGTGGATTTGAGGCTGGAGCGGTGAGGAGGGAAGATGTAAATATGGAGGTTCTCAGGAGAATCTTCAGAATAGCATTTAGAGGGACATTAGGCTGCACATTATCTTGCTGGTAGTAGAAGTATCAGTGGAGACCCAAACTTCTACATGTAGAGTAAGCAATACTTCCCTTGGAACAGTGGCACTGCTGTAGTCCAGTCCTGTTCTTGTCCTTCTGTTCCTACTACTATGCATTCCAAGTCTTTGTGTCGCTAGTATGAAGTCTGTGACATAGGTGAGTTTGTGTTTAACTGACTTTGCAGATACTGTGTGGAATTTGTAACAAATCTTCATGATCTGTGAAGAATGTGGTGTTTCATTCTTCATCCGAAATTTTTGTGCCCTTTTGAAAGGGGTGATGTATTGTTTGTCATCGCCAGATTTGCATGGTGTCCTGGAGCTTAAAATGCTTAGGTTTGAAAATGGAGCATCCTAAGATGTTCAGGAATAAAGTTACACAGCGCCTCAGTGGGTGTTTTGACGTAAAGATGGTCTCGTGGCACACCTTTAGAGTGATGTGTCTTTAGCCAGCCTCTAGAGTGCATCAGCACCAGAAGAAGATAGAGTTACTCTTATGGCGTAACCTGCAGACATGCTGACTACTGCTGAGAAAGTCTTTCGAGCCACAAGTTAGCATTTGGTGTAGCTGCTGAATTGGCGTGCTCGGAGCAGCGCTGGTGGATGCTTTATTCCTTCAGTTTAGCAAGAGAGATTTCTTAAAAGACTGCTTCTATAAACAAGCTAAATATGTCAACCAACCTTTGCTTTCTAGAATATCTAGAATATTCCAGAAATATTCTAATTTTGGGTGCAGAGGGAAACACTTTTCACTACTTAGGCAGTATCTGGTTTTGCTGGTCACCAGACAGAATCAGCCAGTGGCACAGTGTCTTGTGGCACTTCACAATAAATAAAAATAGTATCACAAGTCTCTGGTGTCCCATCTAACTGAACTTGCCTTTCAGTTTAGAACTGCTAGAGTTCCATGGTCAGATGTTGTTGCTCCTATTGCAATGAGCAGCAGCAATTGCTATTTTGAGTTCACCCACACCACTAAAACTGTTAATAGGCATCTGCTCGAGTAAGGAGAGCAGTCCGTTGGCTAATACGTGAACACGCTTGGAAGACAGGTGTACCCATGTGTTAGGATGACTCATGCACACTTTTATGCTGCTTGGCTGGGCTGCTGCTCTAGAGCAAAGGCGAAGTGACGTCTGATGAACCCAGACATTGCTGTAGCGAGTCTAGCCACTGTCATAAATCATACTGATTCACTTATTCCTTACTTATCTAGCCCTGATAACTTGAGTACACCTCTCCCCAAAATCAAGGGCAGTCTGAACGTAATTGCTGTTTTGGTACTACTGCTGTCTACTGGCTGGAGACAAGGCTGACCACAAAGGATTTTTCAGATACCTAAAATTTAGATATGCAGCTCTAAGAGCACAACAGTCTAAATCCATGACAGTCTGGTTTCCTCTGTTTTGAAGCCAAGCCTTAAGGGCATAATTCAAGGCAACCAAAAGGCACTGTCCTATATTTTGTGCAAGATAAGCAAGGAAAATTATCCTTCTCTTCAGTTCCCAGAAGCTGCTCTTAGCTACAGTTTTTGAGGAGGAGAAAATTGATGTCTTTTTAATGGGAATTAGTTGGTTGTATTTATATCTCAATTTATAATAATGTGGTGACTGCTCTTGGATTGGGGATGAGGGTAAAGTCAGAAGGGATGGACTGAGTATTTTTCTCATTCCTTTCTAAAGGAAATCTTTAATGCATCGTAGTTTAGAACTGAAGATGTCTTGGGGTAAGGAAGACTGCAATTCTCTGGAACCTCATTGTTAGCATAAAAAAAAAAGAGTGGAAAGAGTAGGAAATCTTCAAGGTGTATGTGAGAAATAGGAATTACACAAACACTTCTCTAGCAGTAAGGCTGATAACATAAAACTCTGCTGGAAAAAAGACCTCAAAGGAAATTTCACAGATGTACTGAAGCTCTCTAGGCTTTCCTGCAGTGGCTGAATTGAAAATGAGTATAACTGCTGATATTCAAGTATATTTCTTGGTGTCCCTGCCTGAGGGCATTGTTTTGATGCTTGAATGACACCAGGCTTGATGCTTATGAAAGAGATGGCCCTGCTCCCTCTTTGTTCACATCTACTCTTTTCGTTTTGAGGGTATCTGACCCTGCAGTGAGCCAGTTCAAGGACAAGAAGTGATTACTTTGTGGGATAAGTGTCAGCTGGGTAACTCCCTGCTCTGTGTTACTGTAGGGTCAGCCCTGAGAGGAATGGTGGAAGTAGGAGGAACAGCAGGACATCCCTTTCTGCAGTTGTTGCTTGGCTTAGTTGCATTGTCAGATCACACCCTGAGAATATTGGCCCAAAAAGCACAAAGGTGGGCATGCCAGAAAAGGAATTGCAGGAACACACAAGTAAATAAGGCTGCTAATTCAAATATTTAGGAGAATTGATATAGTCCACAGCTGAGAGACGAGAGTATGACTCTTAGATAAAAGAGAGAGACTCCTCACTTCATGCTTTTACTGTGTCGCTGTATCTCACCTGATTTACTGCATGTGAAGCTGGCCCCATTAACTGGAGAATCCTTTGTCCTTGACACACTTAATCGCTGTGAAATCCTTCCTGGGGGTGACTGTTGCCATGTGAACACGTGTATTTGGAGAGAAGGAATGAGATTTATCGCTCTGTCACAAATGACTATTGTCAAAGCGTGATGTGTAGTCACAGGAGGATGTTTGTAGACTGGGAATCTGTGAACAGGGTGCCTGGGTGGGAGCAAATGCCAAGACTGGAAGCTAAGCAGTGGATGTGCACACTTAAAGAATGTGTAAACAGCAGAAACCACAATCATGTCTTGACAAACCAACAAGTCTCTTCTGTTTGAGGAGCTGTATTTTCTCCACTCTCCTCAGCTCTTGCTTCTCATTATCAAACTCAAAACCTACCATTAAACACATAAAAGCTGACTGCCTAAAAGGATGACCATTTTAATTGTTGCTAGAGGCTATCACATGTAACACTTGAAAAAAATTCCTATAGTAATACCAAGATCTTTAACTTCAGAGCTGAATTTGTTTATAGACAGTCCATAGTTTATTCACACAATGGAGAATGAATGTCTCTACCCAGTAAGACAGAAGTTCTTCATTGTTTCTGCTTAGAAAAGCAGATTTTGAAAAATGACAATTAAAAATATAGCTACTGATGTCTTATTAGGACCCTAATATTTGAGATTGGAGTGTTTTCTGTAATAACTAGTCAGTTTGTGGCCTGACTTCAAAAGCATCTAGAATCTTAAACAGTGACAAAGTGGATTTTCAAATGTGTGAAGATTAAGCCTGTCTAAACATGTTTTGCCTGTTTCTTATATATGACAAGATGCTTGTCAACATTTTTAGGCACCTACACACATTTAAGTATCTAGCTCTTGGATACTAGGTTGATGTGTATAAGTGGTTTGTTCAGGTGGATTGGCTTTTGACCATATTCTTGGTTACCTGAGAAAAGGCATATTGTGGGAAGGCTCTGATGGTTTGGATTGTTTTCACTGTCTGAAGTCTATGGGCAAAAACTGAAAAGTTTTAGGACCCTTTTCTGTGAGTGTTGAAGATCAGCTGAAAAACATGTACTGCAGTTTAACAGCAGACCAGTTTTCTTCTAATTGGTATCTTGTCGAATGGACAAGAAGGTTAGAATTGGGATTTGTTTCCAAATATCTTCAATATTAAATAATTAAAATAGTAGAGTGTCTTTTAAAATTGAAAATTGACTGTGCAGTTCAGCAGAAAAGGTACCTATTGTCAGAATCAGAGCCAAGATAGGCTGGGATTCCCCAATGCTAATTACCAGCTCTAACTTCTGGTATTTCTGGAAATGCCCATTTGTTGTACTATTATGCAGGGGTTGAGAAATTTGCAGTTCTAATGAAAATTTCTGCTTTCTGGCCTTTGCTGTAATCACTGTTCCACAAATCTCAAAATGATGAGGCAGTTAGGTATGCTGTAGTGTAAAATCTCCGTCTTAATCTAGACGCTATGCTAATTAAGGCTTGGCATTTCTTTTTAATGCCAAATGTTTGAAATAGTGAGTTTCCATTTAGCAGTTTTTAAAGTATAAAAAGCTAAGCTACTTGGGGGTCTGGAATGGAAAGCTTGCTGGGATCCATTCAATTGAAATCTATGTTCTTGTGTGCTCTGGGCTGAATGTGTGGGAGAACAAAACTTGGGTGGGGCAACTTGAAAAGTAATAAAGCAGGATCTCCTGCAAACAGTCCTTAAATTGTTGTTTCCACTGAAAGCTACAATTATCCTAAAAAGGAGCATGGGAGTGAAATTTGCGCTATCTGCTTTGTACATAAGATACTTTCAGGGTAATTGTGACAAAAAACTCCACAACCAAAGTTCACTCTGGCAAAAAAGTGAAATGGCAGTGTTGTTTTGGCAAATGTACACAATCATTTAGAAAAGGAACTACTGAAGTTTGCTTTTATTTCAGTGTCCTGCTTTTATTGTGTGTTGGATTGAATCAGCCTGAAACACATTATCACAGCTGCAGCTTTTGCTCAGTTTACTGTGTTCTTCAGTATTAATCTTTGATTCCACTATAGAGTGTGTGATGGGAAGCTTGATCTCTGGAGTGTAGGGACTGCCCTCAACCACCTCCTCTTGGGAATGGAAAACTAAACCTTCTCTCCCTCTTGAAATAGCTGCTATGGCTCCTGATTCTCCCTCCCTCGGTTAGAAGTCAAGGGTTTTACCTTCCATCCCATGTTCTGCTGTTTGGCTTCATGCCTCCAGTTCTGGACAGCATAAGACTTGGCTCTACTCAGCTTGCTCTGCTTTGTCCAGGAAAGAAACTAAACATGTTCTGAGTGTATCAGAGTAAGACCTGCTGTCTGTTCCAGTCAGTCCAATGTGAACCTCTTGCCATCAGGTCATGTGTTTTCTTTATTACTGACAATAGGAATGTCCCCAGAGTCCTTTTAAGATTATCTTATTCAGGTGAACTGTAATTCCGGTGTACAGGAGCCTCCTGTGAGGGGGCCAATATCAGCCCATAAGTTTTGTGGCATCTCTTTCAATGGGGAAAGGAAAATGTAATGGAGAAGACAAGTGAAGACTGACAAATAAGGGTATGGGAAAACAGAAGGGAAGCAAGAAGGTCTGAAAGGGAGGAGAAAGGGGGGACAGTTGAAGGGTCAGAGTTACTATTTCAGTAACTGTTCTGTGAGAAGAAGCAACTGGGTGCCTGTTGATCATCTGTCTCTGGATGGGAAAGTACGAAAAGTGTTTAAGACTAAATAACTTGCAGATATTCTGTAAACAACCTGCAGCACCTCCAAACGTTTGAGACAGAAAGAAAAGGGAATTGGTTAAATGAGAACTGTGCTGTGGTGTTTGGAATTACAGTAGAGAAACCTGGGTTGGAGTTAGTTTACTTTGAATAAACACATGGTTATTTCCTTAAACAGGATTATGAAATGGGAGGGAGTAGGAAGAAGTAAGGCAAATTGGCATATACAAACTGGAAAAAACTAGTATTTTTAAATATATTGGTAACAAGAAAGGAATCTTTTTGTGTAGAAGCATTTCTTTTGTGTCCCTTTAAAGGGAGCACAAAAGTTCAAAGGCCTGAGTTTGGAAGAGTTGGAAAACAGCAATTGTAATTTTTTAATTTATTTGTTTATCTTTAGTAAGATTTAAATGTAATGTAAAATATATTTAAAAATTGTAAATGAGCAGTCTGTGGGTCCTTACTGTGGTACACTATATCCCTTCTTCCTTTTTGGCACTGCTTTTGCCTGATCTGATATGTCCAGCTGTTGAAGTTGTCTGTTAAGACTCATGTTAAGGACAGGATTTTAAGGAATGGCCTTTTAAGTCTTTGCGTTTGAAGGCTTTTGTCTTGCTTTTTGTTGTTAGTAAAGACGATTTGCTGTGAATATCTGCTGTAATATTACCTTGTGAATATAACACCCGGACACTTTATTTTAGTGGAGATTTGAGCCTTTTCTTTCTGTGCTTATATTTTGGTAGACTATGAATGGTACAAGTAGACAAAAAATGCTCAGGAGTTAGGGTGAAAGAGGTGTATTATTTACCTTATTACAGCAATGTGTTCTAGTGCTATTCTTCAAGAAGCTGGTCTGATTGTGTGTAGTCCAGGCAAATCCCCAGCATTAGGGACATGTCAAGCCCTTTTTTTGCTTCCTTGCACATTGTCACACTTGAGGTGTACTGAACATATGTCTCATATGCGTTCTGAATAGCTGCAAAGCTAAATTAGAATCATGTTATCAGTCACCATTCTTCCCAGGAAATGGAAAGTGTGGACTTGTGTAGTTGTTCTGACATCTGAAAACCTATTTATTGAGCTATTTTTCCTACTTCAAGACCTAAATGATCGGGACAAAGCTGCAGCCTTAAGCTTTTAAAAATACTGTTAACATTGTGCTAGCAAAAGCCATCACAGTTGAATGTCTTTTAACTACAGCATCAAGATTTAATTAATTTCTTAATTTCTTAGACTCATAGTTTATATCCACATGTATTGTTACCACAGGTCCTATGTCTTCCTGTATTTAGGTTGTTATGTGGACTTCATACTTACTTCAAGTATTTTGAGGTAGAGAACTCTTTAAGTGGTGTTCTTATTCCACATGACAATAGCGCCACTTTATACTCTTTGGATTTTGAGAGGTGGCATAGTATAATTAGCAAAACATAACCTGAAACTTCAGCTAAATTTTCTCCTGTATAGCTGTCTGAGGACTCTCATTCCCCAGATGTCCTGCATGTGTATGTCTCAGATGAAATACACAGCTAACTGTCCAGAACACTTGCATTGACTTGACTGCAATGATAGAAGCAAAGGCATTTTAATAACTTTGCAAATGATGTGGTTACCGATGCGTGTGTATGTGTCTGACATACCTGTGTGGCTCAGTTCATGGGTGCTTACCTCTTCTCTTTCATCTTTGTTTCTTTGCTGTGTGTGGTGGAAACTTCTTAGGAATCTTGCAAACTTGGGTAACCTGTCTGCTTATCCAGGGCCTGAAACTGGGCCCTTTGAAGTCAGAATAAAGACTTCAGTCTGCTTGGCTGAGCAATGAATCAAGAACAAAACCCAAAATGCTGGCTCCACGGATGCATATGGTGGGCTCCAATGAGGGACGGATTTCCCCTCAGTGCAGCATGGAAATACACTTGGATATTGAAAATGCTCAGATTGGCAGGTTATCCAACAGTGGCTTCTTTCTGGGTTCTCAAGGAGGTTGAGTTTTCATTCTGTTCCTCCAGCTTTTTTTTTCCTTTGGGATTGCTTATGACATGATGTGATAGTGTTTGACAGGAGCAATGGCAACCCATTACATCTAGTTTCAATCTACTCTCTTTTAGTTTCAAACTGTAACCCTTTGTCTTATTGTCCCAGGTCTGGAGAAGAAGTCCCTTTCCATTGTTGTTTACTAGTCCCCTTAAAGAATGAAAAGGCCACAATAAACTCTTCTGGAGCCTTCTCTTCTCCAGGCTGAGCAACCCCAACTCCTCAGCTTGTTGTCAAAGGAGAGGCACTCCAGCCCTTTGATCTCTCGTGGGTCTCTGTCTTTTCTGTGCTGGGACCCCAGAGCTGCATGCAGGGCTCCAGGTGGGTCTCAGCAGAGCGGAGCAGAGGGGCAGAATCCCCTCCCTCCTCTGCTGCCCACGGGGCTCTGGATGCAGCCCAGGACACGTTTGGCTCTCTGGGCTGTGAGTGCCATGGCCGGGGCATGTCCAGCCTCTCACCCACAGCACCCCCAAGTCCTTCTGGGCAGGGCTGCTCTCGGTCTGTTCATGCCCAGCCTGGGCTGATACCAGGGGTTGCCCTGACCCAGGTGCAGCTCCAGCACTTGGCCTTCTGAACCTCATGAGGTTCCCACAGACCCACTTCTGGTGCTTGTCCAGGTCCCTCTGTATGGCGTCAGGTCAAACACACCTCTCAGCTTGGTGTCATCTGCGAATTTTCTGAGAGTGCACTGGATTGCACTGGCTGTGTAACAGATGAAGACATTGAGCAGTACTGGTCCCAGTACAGGCCTTTGAGGGACATCACTCATCAGTGATCTCCATCTGGACATTGAGACATTGATGACTACCTCCTGGATACAGCCATCCATCCAATTCATTATCTACCAAACAATCTTTCAAAAGCCATGCATCTCCAGTTTGGAGAGTAGGATGTTGGGAGAGGCCATGTGTTAATCACATTATTTCTATGTGCACATCAGGGTAAGAAGCAGGACGCTTTTCTGTAATTCCTTCAGCTGTGGCTGAGGGAACTGAGCAGCATACCACATGCTTATGCCTTACGTTGTTGAGAAGGACTGCAAGTTCAAGCTGTCTTGGAGTGTATTACTGGCACAGTAACAGCATACTTAAGGATGGGATGTTTGTGGATTTCTTTTTGACTATCCAGTTGTATTCCTGTCCCACTTGGTACAAACAGCCTGTTGCTGTCTATTTTCCTGGATTTGTCTCACAACTGTCTCCCATCCTGCATCAAAGTGTGATAAATGCAGCAGGCAGCAGATGTGCATCCCTGCAACCCTGGTGTGGCAAATAGGGTCTTGCATGTGAAGTGCTGCACAGCAAGAAGCTGCCCTGGGCTTCATGTTGGGCAGGAGTTTTTTTCGAGTAGTGAATACCTCTTCTTAATGCATATGTTGTTTGCTTGTAAACTTGGAGTTGCTCAGTGTGTTTTGGTTTTGTGATTCGCAGTGTAGGTTCCTTGTGTGCAAGCCAGGTCTCGTTTCAGCTGGATTGCTGTGCTGGTTATTTAGCATGTTGTGCACTCAAGAGGAAGGTTCTGTTTCCATGTGTTTGTGAGGAACATTAGCTCAGATTAATGTCACAGCAAAAAATTCTTGAAAGTTTCCGGTGGTGATGCACTGCAACTATCTCCGTTTACTCAGATGATGGTAAGATGCATGAGGTCAGATGTAGGCTGTTGGTTTTTTACGTTTGTGAGTAATTTCCTTAGAGGGTAATTTAAGGGAAAAATGAAATTTGCATTAGTTTATATTGCTTTCTAAACTGTGATATAGTGAATGGGACAGGACGAACATGAGCAGTGTGGGGGAAATGGCTACAGGTTAATTTCTTCTCTTGAAAGGTGACCACTGGTTTCTGTTAAGTTGCCTAGGGTTTTGGGATAATGTATGGTATGTTTTCTGTCATTTTTAAATGTGAATGCTTGCTCAGTCTTTACACATGAGGTGGTAAACACCAAAGTTTCTTTCTTCTTTTCTTCTTTTAATTTAAGCTAGCTGGGGAAGCATGGGACCCTCCTTTGGCCATAGAAGCTTGTGTCGAGACTCATTCACTCTTTCTCACATTGCATAGTTTTGGGCAAATGAGCAACTCTGGCTGCTGTTTCACTATGTAAAATACACAGTATCTACTTCATTTAGCTTTGAAGTGTTGGAGGGAAGGCACCCAGTCCAATCTGAGAATTTCTGATGCAAAATGGAAGAACATGAAGTAAGTGTTCTTCAGAGACCAGGAAAGCGAGCTTAGTAAATTAACTTGTAGCTGAAATGTATTTGTAATTTTTGTTGTTTTTCTTCTGCTAGCATAAGAATGTAATTATTATGCCATGGAACTCCATACGAGGGAGTTTCCATGCCTGGAATTTAGATTTATAATCTGCTTCCTCCCACTTCCAAGCCCAAAGTATCATGATACTTTTAGGTGAAGATCAAGTCACTTTATGATTTACTCTTGAAATGCAAAGTTGCCTATTTGCTTCAGTGGTGGCTGTGGTTGTGTCTCCCTATAGGCTAACAAGAAAAAAGTCTGCTGTCTGGAAATTGTACATAAATACTACTCAATGACAAATTTCTTCCTGCTCTTTGGCAGTAGCAATTCTTTCACTCATTTTCCTCTCCTGTCTCCTGGATAACTCCCATAGGTTTAATAACTGTGGCTGGGGCAGAATTTTAATTTTCTTAAATTTATATTTCTGTTTTAAACACTAATAGTTTTTCTGATGTTTGGATCCCCTCCTCCCACCCTCCACTGGTCTGTAAATTTCCTCAGCAGTGCTCAGGATCTTCAGTTTTATGAATGTAGCGTTGTTTTGGCTCTGTACACACAGCAAACACAATTAAAAAATTACGTTCTTTGACATAAGAAAAACAATCTTGTACATGGTACATGCACTGAAGGTGGCTGTAAACAAACTTAGTACAATCTGATTTTGGGGGGCGGTGGAATGAATGCTGTAAATCTTGCCATTGGAATTCATTTAAGCTGCAAATTGAACAGCATGAGAACTGCCAATGCAGTATAGTAAAGGAAGGAAAGGTCGGAAGATTGAAAAAAAGGCTCAACCCCTCATCTTTCAATGCAATTCTTTGCAGTCCTGTGCAGGGGCTTACTATCCCATTTTCACACCTTAAAAATAAGGGAGAGGTGTGGAAAAATATTTAAATGGGTAATTGTTGTGGATAGAATAGTAATTCTGCAGTGCTCAAATACTGTGGAAACATGGGGCTCTGTAAATTCTCTTTAAGGAGAGACAAGCAGCTTCTACCATGCCCAGACTGACAACTCTCAGAGCTGTACATAGCTTGGGTCTCGCCAGACTGTTCTGACTTTGGTATGGCTACGGTTGTAAACCTCCGTCTCTTGATTCTCCCCCTGTTTAAAATCAGTGGGTAGCTAGTGTTGCACACTGCTGGAGATCTGACCTGCCTTGCAGGGCACTTGGGTTTGTCCTAAGTGTGTGTAATAGAACTATTAGATAGTATTATAGTTATTATAGAATAACTGCATGAGGGTTCCATCAGTAAGATTCAGAGGGGTGACTTTAAATACAGAAGCTGTAAATGGTCCTGATGACAGTCTCCTTTAATCATCTCTTCTGAGAAGCTGAGACCTGATTTTATCATGACAAGGTGCTAAGAACTTTGTAGGACCACATCTTTTACATTTTAGTAGTTCAGTTGTAGGATTACTCACAGTTTTTGTCAATGCATGATCATGATCTGACCAAGAACATGTCTCCTCCTGTTTTCAGTGTGTGTGTGGGATTTTGGATGAATTGTCAGTTTTCACACACAGCTGAAATGCATCTTCTTTTCAAGTATGTTTGAGTAATGCATAGTGATTAGGCAAAACAAGTAGGAAAGAATGTGGTCTTGCTATATGCCATGATTGTAATGACCCCCTCTTTGAAATAAATCAGTTGTTTGTCAGAAGACTCATGTCTACATAAGCACACGACATTGCTGCAGACAGGAAGTGCCCTAGTCTGTCGACCTCGTCTCCCAGGGAAAATCAGAAGTTCTCATTAAATTAAAATAAAAAATAACAAAACCAAGAAAAACTCCCCCAACTTGTCTTAGTGGAAGATGAAGGCAATAATATGTATAACCTCTTTCTTTTCTGTTGTTTATGAATGTGCAATCTGATATTTAAATTGCTTTTAAAACCTTTTTAATGCAGCTGAAAGGAGTGAGGTCAGATATATTTTCTTAGGGTTATATTACACTCCACAAGGGTGAACAGAAAATGGTTTAAAGGAATGCCAAGAAGCCCCTATTCCCTAACCAATTCCCTTGTCTTCTCTTAACCAGCTTTATTTCACATTGCATGCTTCAGCTGCTGTGAGCATTTCTGGGCTGAGTATAGGGGCAGGTTTCACTGTGTTCTTAAGTTACATCATCCAAGTTCCTTTGCCTGCAATTTAAAGAAGAAAACTGTCTGGATTTTAATACAACTGTATGCAGACGAAGTGTGGTAAAACAGAGATCTCGCTATATGCATTTCTGATCAGTTAGAAGTGGTAGGTGTGCTATCTTATTAACACTATTAATGTGAGAAGAATATTCATCACAATTTCCAATTATTACCACGGTCGTCAGGATTTGGATGTGAATTTATGCAGTATTATCCCCGTTTATTGACTTTATTTCTTGAATTCTAATTCTTCTGTTTCTAGATAGGTTTTCTTCAAAGCAGCCCTTTTTTTGGTCTTCAAGTGTAGGTATAGAAAACTGAAAAAAAACTTAACATATTGCCAAATCCATGCTCTTACAAACTATCAATCCCCCACCGCCTGAGAAACCCAAAACAAAACAAAAAAACCTCACCAAAAATCCAGACCCAGATTCAAATGTTTCTATATCATACACTAACTGAAATGTTTAAGACTGTTTATATCTCTTTGCTGGTTTTGCTTGTCACCAGAATATAGACTATAGAATATCCAGTTAAGCAACACAAAGGAACATCTTGTAGAAAAGAAATTTTGGAAGTAGGTATTTCAAAGAGCTGCAGGGGAAGTAGCTTGTTTTCTGGAGATGCAGTGATCTGTGCACCCATCAGCTTGGCTTCCTGCTATTCATAGGTAAGTCCCCTCCTCTATGGGGAAGGTTACTTGCTCTAGAGTAAGTCACTGCTTTCTGAAGCTTTGAACAGATGTAGTGGAGGCTCTCCTAACACCTGTTTTCTGGTCTAAAAGCTCATAGATCTTCTCATACCTCACCTGGCTGATTCTAGGGGTGCATTTGGTAGTTGGTTAACAGGGCAAATCTTGCAAACGTTCACAATATTTGCCAGAGCGCTGCCACAATGAACACGCAAGGCTAGACCAGAAAGGTACTAAGTTCCTGCACAGAGTGTGTGTGATGTGGATTTCTTATGGTCTTGTCTCTTCACAAGTCATTTCAAACACTTACATGTTAAGTGTAAGTTCCAAAACTAACCTACTGCTTGTCTTAAAATGTCCTTAAATAGTCACATCAGGCATTATCCTGGGCTCTTTTAAACTTGGATGTCAACCCAGGATGTCTAAAGTATGACAAAACTAGATAAGCTGACCAGTAGAGTTGGTACACTACCAGGAGTTTAAACCTACTGATCTCCAGCTCCTGTCTCGTTAGGAATATACAGTTGTAGCTTCTGGACATAGTGATTTGGCTTTCCAGGGTTCAGCAGCTTTGCTGACCACAAGGCTTAGGTGATCTCTTGTAACAGTGTTTACAGAAGTCAGAAATATTTGCACAACAGTAATTATTAAAGAGGACTAGGAGCTGTGGTTATGAAATCCATCACCCATAACAATAATTAACACTGAATGGTTGTGTAGAAGGCATGTAGTATGCTAAGAATCCACAACCTGGACTGAGTCCCTGCTACGTGAGAGCAAAACCATCGTTGTTGATCACTGTAGCTTATTAAACTTATTAAACAGGACCTTATAATGAAATGAGAGGGTCTTCTCTAGTCTTTCTGACACTCATAATTCCAGACTTAATTGGTCTTCCCATGCAATTCATGCATCCTTATCAAATGTGTGATTTGTTGCAGCTTGGGCTTATAAGGGATGGCTCAAAATTATAGAACTTCTGGTGTCACACCCCTCCCTCACCCTGCATTTCTGGTCAGTTTTCTGTTTGTTCCTCTTTTGGTAGGGGAATACACCAACAGAGGAGACAGCCTACCATTTTTCTTTCTCCATCAAGAGTACTCTGGCCAAGTCAGCAAGACCTTTGCTGGATCTTTAACACTACTTGCTTCCTGCAGCGGTGGGGAGGTCACTTCAGTCTTCCTTTGTGGGAAAAGGGTTAAGACATCTGAGATTGCCTACCACTGCTGAGCCCTGGAGAAAAGTTCTTGGTTGGAAGCAAAACAAACAAAACTAGAGGAAAAGAGAATATGTCTATTGACATGGAGTCTGAGTTTCATTCGAAATAGAAAAATGGGAGCTTGCACTGACATGAATCATAGTCATCATCCATGTTCTGTTCCTTGTTTTCTCTTCAGCTGATAGTGGGTGGAGTTCAAAAGTATTTCAAGCTAAACTAACTTCAGAAGACACCAGCTTGCGAGTCAGTTACTATTGGCCTGGGCCTCCATTGTCCTCCTGCAGCTTTGAGGATCTTTTTGGCGTTTCTTCATGTGGCTTTTTCACACTGCCCTTGAGGCACTGTGCTTACCAGTAGATCTTAGTTGTCGTTACCGCTATAATAAAAAGCAGCGCTGCTAAGCCGTGCCTTCTTCCCTCTTTCCATACCCCTTTGCTGTTCCCTGCAAGCTTACTGTGTGTCTGTCTGTACCACAGAAAGCTCGTACTGGGCCAGGATTATGCTATGCTTAGTGCTGTTATTTTTATCTTCCCTTCTTGCCTTTCCAGTTTGAGGAGTTGTTCTTTTAGAGGTTTTGTTCTAAAGAGAAAACCACATTTACCACTTGTAGAAGTACCAAAGGCAGATGATCATACCTTAAAAGAGACACCGTGCTTGTTTGTGGAGCAGAGGGTAAAACATAATTTGTGCTATGCAGACATGCCGAGCGTTAATAAATTCCAATCACCCAAGTTGATGAAAGACACACATTATCTGTTTCTGGCAAGAATTATATAGCATCTAATTAGGCCCAACTTTAGAACATAGCATTTCATGAGGAAAGTTAATTACAATGTTCTTAGTCTTTGTTACAAGAAAGCAGTGGTGGGGAAAATCAGCAGTTGACGTTAATTTGTGTTCTCTTACCTAATGCCTAACTGTCTCAGTCTTTTAGTATGTAAGCTTGTCAGGGCTGCCATACACAGCAGTTTCTGGGGAGAGTGTAATTTCAGCTGATGAGAATGACAGAGAGAATCTTATTTCCAGTAGTGTTCATGCAGTTCTCCCTCCTCAATGACTCAATACAGAGAGTGCTTTTAAGGGACTTAATCAACTAACTTTTTTTGTATGCAAGGTGAGGGCTGGAGTTGCTGCCACTGGTATTAATAAGTTCTATTTGTGATCTCTCTTACTTTCCTTCTTGATCCCATAATGTAAACCTCCTTTCTGAGAAAAAAAAGTCTCCCTGATTTATGTTGCAAATGCGAGCACAAGCCCTGCAGAAGTTGTAAGAAAGTAAAGTGACCTGTAAACATCTTAAGACCATTTGCAGTGTTTCTTGGGATTGGGCAGAATCAGTCTTAGATTCCTTAGAATCACAAGGTCTTCGTGAGAAGCAGAACTAGTGAAGCGTGGCCTCCCGGCATGGTTGTTTTATATTCCTCCACTTTATCTCAGTACCTGTGTTTTTCCCACTCTAGCCTTCACTGTCTGCCTTTTCTGCTCTTTCTTTGGCATCTGTGCAGAGGCAACTCTCTGCCATCGCTCACTCCAGTGTGGCCCATGTGCCTGCCCGGCGTCACACAGTGTCTGCTGGGGCTGTTCCAAATTGTAACGCAGGTAGTGCAGGTAGCTGTGTGGCATTTGACAGATCAAACACAACAGCTAAGCTCATGCTGCAGCCTTTGGTGGAAGCACAGTATGATTCTTGTCAATATAATCAGTGTTTCATGAAACTTGCATGAGCTTATTTATCTTGGAGACTGTTTTCTAGCTTTCAGTAATCGTGCAGTAGGTATGCTGGTATAGAATGATTGCATAAATCCCTGGGGGTGTGTGAAGGGGAAGGAAATGACACCAAATTAAATTTTATTTCTAGGGAAGCAATTCTGGAACAAGAACACGACCCCCAAACCTGTATTGCTGAGTTTGCTAAAACCAGCTTTATCAAGGGCTGTAGGTTTCTCTTGGTCACAAAGTAGTCATAACAGAAAGCCACCAGCTGGGACCCATTTCTAAAGCTGACAATTTATGTTTAAGAATAGGGATGTGATTTCTTCCTATGCTAAATAAACTTGTTAGGAGATCTAATTCGACTCTGTAAAATAGTTGGAATTATGAAAGTAGTGTTGCATTGAACTTGCTTAATAAAGCTACTTAACTTGGCTGTTCTGGAGACTGTCTTGAGTTTATTAAGCATCTGGCTATACTTGCAATTTGAGAATAATTAAGGGTAGATTCTTTTCTCTAGTGCTTTGTGCAATGGCACTTTCAACCCTGACGGAAATGCTAGGATAAATTGAACTCTGACACATATCTGCCTGCACTGTTTCTAATAAAATAAGTAGACCTCTACCTTTTGCTACATTACAATTTTTTTCCTACCTGATATAATGTATGTTATGTTGATAGGATCGTGTATGTTATGCTGATAGGTGTAACCTCCTGTCAAGGAACAGTCATATTCTGTCACTGTCATTGTTTTGAGAACTTTAATGGCACAACTTGCATCGTGTTTCTTCCTACCTTCACACTGTTGATTCAGACAAGAAATGAAAGAGGAGAAGTGTTGGAGTTTTAGGAATTCTCCCTTGTTTTTCTTATTCTCTTGAAGAATTTTCCCTATACCTGTTGCATGGGGACAAATTACTGAGTACTTAAGAGAGACAAAAAGACCTGGTCACAGGGGTCCAACTGTCCTCTTTTACCTGGGGCTTTTCTCGTGTAGGGCAGAGATACTGTGAGATTTGAACTGGGAAGAAGGGGGTGGGTACAGCCCCTCGTTGCTCTTGCTCTCTGGGCGTTCGGAGGGAAGAGAGAGGCTGCAGTCGCTGTGGNAAGGGGGTTACATTTTCCATTCCGAGCGAGGCTCCTGCCTTCCTTAGTAGACACCTGTCTTTCAAACCAAGACAATAAGGTATTTTGACATTATCATAATTGTGCTTTTTTGTATGATAAAAATTTTCCAGCTTCACTCGTCAGAGGTTATTGACTCTTCCATGACTGAGAATGCATGTGCAGGAATGCTGTCTGCCTGGCCCCTGCTCTGTCCGGTTTGCTGCCTCCTCCAACCTGTCAGGATAGCAGAGGTTTTAGGGGAGGAGGCTATTGAGATGCCTTGTCTCAGGAGACTTTGCCTAAAAACTGGCAGTCATTAGGTAATTTTTATGCAGAACCTGAATCTTCTGTACAGGAGATACATACAGCATTTTCCCTGGTTTTCTCAGGAGCTCTTCCCATGAGCCTGTTACCTGGACAAGGTGCTGTAACCCAATGAACAGTCAAGATGTATTACTGTGATAGCAAATCTGTCTGACAGATGCTTGCATCTCAGACAAAACACAAGTGAGGGGCGGACAAATTCTGCAATACCAGTTCTGTGGTAAAGCTTGGGAGATGCTCCTTCATCAGGAAATAACTCTTCATGGCCTTATTTGATTTTACTTGGCTTCTCCTCTCACTTCTGAGACCAGCAAGTGAGATGATCCACTGTAGGGAGCATCTACACTGATACTGCACAGATGTAATGACTTCCATAATCTTTCTTTCTTAAGCACACACACGAATCTAAGTGCAAAAAAAGGATTGTTTGGAGTAGATGAACCAAAAGAGTTGTGGGATTAGGTTATTGGGACAATGAAATTTTGCCCTCTTCTGTGGGGAGTTGTTGGGACTTGTAGCAAAATGCATCAAACCACAGTCTGCATAGTTGTGATACCATCTCATTTGAGCTGTACTGTTTCTGCTTGTGGTGTTTCAATGGCGCGGTTGTTTTGTGAGCCTGGGATGCTCTCTGGAAGGATGCAGAGCCAGAGATTGCCCATTGAGTCATCTGTGGCAGAGCAAAGACTGCAGCAGGAAAGTATGTTCGAAAAGTAAACCTTGGAAACTTGCATTTAGTGGTAAAAACAGGACTTTGCAATGCTGCCCTTTGTAAAACACAAGCAGGCAGTGGCCTTTTCATTAGTATATTTAAATGCCTGATGCAAGAAATGGCAAAGACCTTACTGCACAGACTTATTCTTCCTTCATTGCTTGTAAGCTGGGTTGGGTTTGCAGGAAAAAGCTCTGGTTCCCATTGTCATCTGAAATATGAACTCTGCTTTACATTCTTGACCTGTAACAGAGCTATTTCAAAAACATGCTTTTTCTCCTCCAAAACAGCATGTGTTGAATTATAATGGCCCATCCTGCAACGCAGACATTTTAATTTTCAACAGGCATGAACGTCTGCAAGGAGGTGAAAGTTCGGGGTGAGGGGGGAAGGCCAACTCAGAAAATATGAGTAGAAATATGTTCCATTCCCAACCCTCTGTTCTTTAGAGCATTCTCACCAAAAGAAATTAAAACCAGAAAGAATTTTAAAACGATTTTTATCTTGAGGAGAACTTGATGCCTGTTTGAGGTTTGGAATGTAAGTCATGAGTAAAAAGCCATCTTATTTTTGTGTACAACTTCACAGTATTTAGATGGTGAAGGGAAAATACACCTTTCAAGTCTGAAAATAAATCTGTAATTATACATGATATGCAAAGATAACTGACTGTCTTGCTTAGCCTTGGTATTTCGGCCTATAGGAAGGGGAACCTTCTGCAACCAGTGTTTTCCTTTGAAAACACTTGACGTTCTTCACACCTTGTAAAGCATGTTGTCTGCAAGTTGTGTGTGTGCTGTTGAGCTGGTTAATTTCGGCTCCTGCTGTATCTGCTGCTCGCTGCTCACCTGGCTCTGCTCCAAGCAGAAGATGAGCGGTTTGCCTCGTGGGAGAGAAGTTCTTGCTGGTGTGGTGTGGTTGAACATTTTTGGAGCTCAGGGGCTGAGCAGCATGAAAGGTAGCTGCAGTGGTAAGTAAGGTATCAATTTTGCTGTACTTCTGATAAAACATAAGGGCTGAGGGTTTGAGAGAGAAGTTGGGAGCAAGTAGCTGAAGAGCTTAAACTGTGGTGGTGGATTGACCTTTGTAGAGTTCTGTAAATGTCTGCTTGACTTCCTGAGAGAAGAGAAATGTCAAGTCAGTTTTTTGCAAAAGCAAATCCACTGCATGAATGCTGTGTGTCAGTAGGGCGGAGGAGATGGCACAGATCACTCGTTCCTCCTTAGGCAGTCTTGTGGAGCAGGAGGCTGAAAGGATCTAGAAGCCCTGTTTGACAACACTGTGTACAGAATTAAAGCAAGTCAGTGGAGCTGTCTGTTTTCCTAGAGCCTGATTTTATGCAGGAACTCACTTCTGACAATTTGGTGATAAATATTCTGTTTCTTAAAAAAGAAAAGAAGTGTAAATATCGCTTATGTTTTGACTTGTGAGTAGGTGAGCTGCACAGATGCAGTAAGAAAAGGCAGAAACCTGAGTATGGATACATGTGTCTGTTCAGAAGAAATGCTAAAATAGGAGGAAATTGTAAAATCAATGCAATGAATTCTAAACATATGGTATTTTCCTTGTTGTGGCCAGCCTGTAGCTTTTGTTGACCATGCTACTCTGGCTTATTGATTATCCCTGAGATGTACATGTGCCTTAATAATGGGTGAAAATTGGGTTCAAATTCCCTGTGGCAGTATTGAAATACATACGTGTAAGTATGTACTGTTTTCTTTTTAATTGAGTGGTTATAAACTTTCCCTTTCCCTTGTCTATGTTCATAGATTGACTGTGAAGTGAACAGTTTGCAAAGAGTTAATATTTTTACTTTGTTGAAGACCAGCTGACCCAGCTGTGTGGAACACAGGTAAATATAGAACATACAACTCAGTCTGGCTGACTGTGGAAAAGATCCCCAGGATAAAGCTCTCCATCCTCCCACCTAAACAGTTAAGGAAACTGGAATGCTTAACCATGCAAATCAGATACAATTGTACTGTTTGAATGGATTCTTTGCCTTTTTTTTTTCAGCTGTTGGTGCAAGAAATGCCCTTTTGTGCTGTCTTCAGAAACAGAACAAAAGTATTCTTGAATACTGTGCATCATCGTAGATGTGTTAAACTTCTGTTTCATAGATCCTTCCAGTTTTCCTGTGACTGTGTTTATTGCAGGGTTCCACAGTTTATTTCCCAGATACAAATGATTTTAGGCTTAGTTTAGAAGGGGCAATTTCAAGATCAGTCTGCTGTTCTGTTATTTTAAACATGAGTATTTGTTCCATCATGTGTCCCAAAACACCAGTTCTCCATCCCAGAGACTGTATTAAACCAATGAAATAATTGGTACATTTTCTACATTTGTTGGAGAGAAAGCCTACTTAAATGAATAATTTTGGTATGATGCTTACTTGTTGTCTGTACAATCCCTAACAAAAGCAAACAAACAAAGAAAACCCCCTGTGTGTACAGAAGCCTTCTATCACACCATGGCATTAATACTCACCTATATAGAAGGATCTGGACACAATTATTTTCTCCTTTACTTCATGTTGAAGTTCTAGCTATGCTGAGAGAGTAGTTTAAGTATGAACTAATTTGGTGGTTCTTTTCTTTGATGTCCTTGTGTTTCGCTCAAGCACATAGAAATTGACTGACTGTATACAAAAGAGAAAAATTTTGGTAAAATACATCTTGTGAGTTCTGCCAGAGCTGTCTGGGAGCAGTCTCCAAGGTAACCAGGCTTTTCCTGACATAACTCAGTAGCTGTATCTAAAATAAGTGCTGGTAGTGGCTGCCTGGGTGCAGTAGCAAGAAACATCGGTTTTTATTGAATGCAAGTAATTGGCTCTCTGTTTTTGTTCTAGTGTTTTCTGTAGAGATCGTCCACATGAGACAGGCTCTGCCACCTCTCTGAAAGTGTTCAGAATTCACCCCCAAGCTGCCATAGTCAGAAGAGACCATGTCTTGAAACGTGGTTAACTTCTTGGGTTGGGAATAAATCTTTTCTGTACTTGTCACCACAGTCAACTGAAAAGCAGTATCAGCTTGGTTTGGTGGGAGGTGCATATGCAGACGGAGGAATACATAATAAAGCCTGGAGTTTTGCAGGCTGATAATATGCTTCTTAAACATAATCATTTTTGATGGCTTAAAAGTAATAAAGTGTTGCACTGCAGCACCTGACTTTGCTTGTTCTGCTTACATGCAAGGATTATTTGTATTGCCTTTTTTATTGCGTGTTCCAATCTCATGCAAATAGCATAAGGATCATAAACAACATGGTACGTTATTTTGGACTTTACACTGAAATTCCATCATCTCTGTTTGCAAAATTGTGACGTCTTTTCAAATAGCAGTGGCATGACTGGCTATAGTGCTTGCAGTAACTTAGAGCATGTATGGTGTGTCAGGATGTATGGACTGTGTTGATAAAGCTCAGTTAGACTGGCTGTCATCCACTTTCCACTTCAGTTTTCCTGTCTGACATTAAATGTTTGGAAAAGTTTTTGCATAGGCATAGAAATAAAAGAATGACACATTCTAAAATAAAACAAAGCTAAGGAAGTGGATAGCTACCCGTGAAGCTCAGTATTAATCTAAAACTTCTATTTCCAAATAATGTAATATTCTCAGAATGTTTCTCGTTTGCCAGGATGTTTTCTGCCTTCATTAAAAAACAAAGCAAAACAAAACAAAAAAAGACCCTCAAAATAACTCAAAAAACCCCACACCAAAACAAACCAAAACAATCTACCAAAACAAAACTAAATTTGAACTAAATTCTCCTTCCCTCATTTACACCTGATGTTGATTCTTTCTTTTAATTTACAGTGTTACAGAAAGCTTTTCTTGCATAAAAGTTCTCTTTAATATGCCGTGGAGGCTGCAGATGACCATCGAGCAATCACGAAGCCTTGGCACAAGGTTTGAAGTCTTGTTCAGTCACGAGCATTTGCCTAAAAGTGGCGCTGGGGATGGCCAGGCTGTACTGAGCGTAACAGCCCCGGTTTTACGAGGGGGAGCACAATAAAACCAGTTCAGTGGCTGGGCAGGCATTCAGCAAGCAGCCTGAGGCAACGTGTTGTATCAGGGACTGAGTACAAAGCCTTGGACAGCTGCAGCACAGAGGTTTAATTTATAGTGACGTTGCAGGGTGCGTGCCAAAACTTTCCTCATTCCTAAGGAAACACTTTCCAGTGCATAATCGTTCAGCCTTGTGGAATTCTTTAGAGATGCTGAACAGCATTTTGAGCCCTTTTTTCTCAAGCAGATAGCAATGTTCTGTGGTGAGATTATGGAGAAATTGTCTGTTCACACTTTACTGTAGTTTCCATAGCCACTACAGTAATATTACTCCCAGATTTTGCTAATAGCAGTATCTTCACTGTAACCTCTTCTGGAAGAGTAACAGGAGGTTCATTTCACTTTCTTAGCTTTGTCAGCCTCTTCCCATTCAAATAACATACCAGGCCAAAATCTTTAAAATTTGATTTCTCAGAAGTAATTGCAGGGCTGTTGTGAAATACTATGCAGTGCTTTCCAAAGAGTAGTCCTTGATTTTTTTTTTTTTCCTTAGTGCAGTGAAAATTTTTAGAAGGATGAAACAAAACTGAAATGTGGTAATTTATAACTCAAAAGTTTCAAAACATATTCTTTTACTAGTATGAGGTTTCTTGAAAACTTCCTTTTCAAATCCATATTTAGGTACATAAATATATATTTAGCTTTCAAAATGGCAGGTTCAACAAATAATTCAATAATGGGATGTGCATAGCATAAAATATATTTAATATAAGAGATAGTAGTCCACTGAAGTTATATCCTTTCATAGTAAAGATGTGTCCTCAGCCCATGTCAGAATGACCCTTTTTATCCATGCTGAGGTTTTTGTTCAAATCGTGAATTAAATTGTTGTCCTCGGTTTAGACTTCATCCCTTGACTCAAGTTACCATTAAAATCTCTTGCCAGAAGATTATAGAAATTGGTGGCTGGGGCCTGAGAAGACCATACAATCAGCTTTCTACCTGAGTGGTTAAGGCAGCATAGCCAAATCTAGTGACTTTAAACCACATTTGATCTGCTGTTTTTTAAAAAAATGTTGGTCTGGTGATACAGAGCTGATCTGTTAAGATTACTGCCTCACTTTCCTTCATTGTCTTCAGATACTCGAGAAAGAGCAGAGAGATCTGTACAGACCTGTGATGTGGAGGTTGCTTCAGCACAGGGGTTCCTTTCTTAGGACTGTGCTTGTTGGTGAGATGAAGCACACAAGTGGTAGCAATTCTGCATTGTTTTCTTTCTAGTTTCCATCTCTCACTACTGAAGAAAAGCAGTATTGTCATGTGGAGTTAGCCACTGGTTTAGGACAGTGTTTTTAGCCTGACTTAATCCTGGTGCCTGTCAGGCTGTACAGACACCGACATGGTGTTGATTTTCATTCTGCAGAGCAGGAGAGGGAAAAGGAACTGTGGTACAAAAAACACAATGGAGCTGATCAAATTTCTGTTCCGTTACAAACAGAACAGTCAATTTGAGGGTCCCTAGTTTTTTGTTTCCAGCAGTGCCTGTTGGGGCATGTCTAGGGAAGAGCAAGCACTCAGCAAGTGTGTATGACACTTCTCCTTAATACTTTCCTAGCTGCTAAGTATTTTCAGCTCAAACAGTTTCCTGCACGTGTTGAAACTCTTTTCCAAACCTATAGTGAAGCTTTCTGCCTAATCAGTCATGATCAGTCCCTCATGAACCTACATATACCTATTGTCTGCAACATCCTTGGAGAGGACTTCCAAGTCTGGTATTGTCTGTCTGTTGTTTTACTTTGACCTGGTTCCACCTTCACGTGATGGCCCCTCTTCTGTGCTGTAATACTTGAGCCCTGTCCATCTCCCCATATCCATGGTTTTTGTCATCTTTGTGTTCCCCTTTGTGGAGGCTGGTGGGCCTACTGGACAAGGAACGAAACGAGTCCTATGGTGGGATAAGTCCTACATTCCTTTCCAGCTTATGGTGACTGAGATGGCTTACCCCAGAATGCTCTGTTCTGTTCTGTTAATGTACCCCAGTTCTGCTTCCCTGCCTGGCTCTGCAGGCCGCTACACCCCTTGCTACCTGATACACCCTCAGAATTACCTGACTGGTTCCCTTCCCCTGGACCCCCGTTGCTCTCTGTGGACTTCTCAGGACCCTTGCACGAATTTGGATGCATTAAATCTCTCCTATAGAACCCCATGCGAAGACCCTTCCTGCTCATTCAACATCGGACTGTTTTGCAAGCTATCTGATGTGTGAGTGTACGTGTGTGTGCAAGTGTGCTGGCTACACAGAGAGATTTCCTTAGAGGCGCTTTTGGGAAGGTCGCAGCATTTTACCGTCCAATACCACTGCGACCCCCCCTTAGTCTGCCTAGGCTGAGGTACCCTAGCCTGTTTGATCTCCATACATATGTTGTTTTGGATCATCTTTGCCCTTCTGAAACTTTTCCAGCTCTAATGCAGTTTTAGAGGAAGAGACCAATACTGCGCATTGGCAAATGCAGCCCATAGTTGTTCGGTTTCTTTCTTTATGCCTCACCTGATGATTCTCAGCACTTTGATTTCATATGAATTGGAGTGGGAGTCGTGAAACATGGGTACTTTTCCTGGTTCTCTTGTGTGCTCTCTTGGCTTCTTGATTTCTGCTGAAACTTAGTTTCTTTCTAAACGTTTTTGTTGGTGTGGTTAAGTGTACACGCTGTTACACAGAAAGGATACTCGGTATGTGCTCAGGCTGAGAGGCTCCAGTCTGTATTGCTGCAGAGCAAAGTATTATAACATGGGGACAATTGTAACATCGTGGTTTTTAGACAGACTTGGGGTAGTTGCACCTCAGTCAGTTGCCAGTAATTTTTCCTTGCTGGTTTTGTCACTATGAAAAACAAAACTATTCCTGCTTGTCATTTTCCTTTAGTTTTCATGTTAGAATCAGTTTGTTTTTCTGGGAGCCCGACTTGAGTTGTGGGTGGATTTAAACTACCTACAATAAAAAGTGGATGGTTTTTTTTAATATAACTCTTAGACATTACATGCTTAATTAAGGCATCTCTGCATACCTTCTTAAATGTCACCCTGAATACAGTGAGGACCAGAGTGATAACAATGTGCTGAATGGTTGCCATTAATTCCAAAGGATTATGTGAAATATTTGAGTAACGGAGGTATTGATGGCTTCTGTTGCACATATTTCAGTAATTAATTAATTGAAGAGTACTTTACCTCTTACAGTTGATTACTCTGATTTCCGTCTCAGCAGCTTTTTTCCATTCAGTGTTTACATAATGCAGAAAATTGCATCCTTTGCCACTTAGTGATGTGCATTCTGGATTTATGTGTATTCTTTTCTCTTTCCCAGGTATTTTAAGACGTAAGCTTCTTTTGGTTTCAAAATAGTCCTTTAAACTCTTTTCCAAGAAGTTTCATGCTATTAAGTGTGAGGTAGTCATAAACCACAGGTTGCTTTCAAACTTCTTTAGAGCTGCATTGCTGCAGAAAGGTGTAACAACTTGTTCATTATACCTGTTTGGTTAGTAATGATAATGGCTGATGCTTTAATGTAGCTTTTAAGAGCAATACCCATTTCTTTTTCAGGAGAAGGCTTAGGAGTATTTATCTTGGAGTCTTCTAGAAAACCCTGTTTATTTGTGTAATACCTTTTTAAAACAGCTAGCCAGATGGATCCAGGGAACGCTTGTGCATGTCACATATGTCTAACGCCTTTCCTTCTCCTGGGACCAAACTGCATTACATCATATTTTATGATTACAAGACAGAATTTTGATGGAACTTGGCCATGTGGTTGAGTCATCTGTTCTCTTCAGTTTTGGAAGGATTATACTAGCATCTTCAAAAGACTGTTAAATTTCTTGGCTTTTTTAACCCATAAAATTTGGAAACCTTCTGCTGTCTCTGGCAATGAAAACTATCTCATTTTCAGCTTATTTATATAATCCTTTGGACTTATTAACTGAATCTGTTAAAGGTGCTGTTACAGGATGAAAAAATAGGATGCTTGTATGTTATTCTGAGTTTCCTATCTCATGAAATGGAAGGAAACCCCTAAATTACGTGACGTGGATTCCTAAAAGAAACCAAAGAAACAACAAACACACATTCTTTGCATTTTTGTCATGACTCATGAAGCTCTTAGGGGTTATCTCTTCTTCCATGAAGACTTAAAACCTGTTACAAATTCTTCCTCTCCCTCTACTCCTCCGGCCTTTTACATGAATTATTGAAAAGCATGTTTTGAAAAAAGATGAGAATTATCTCACCACTGACTGGCCATTTGCTCCTGGGAACATGTCTGAATTCAGTGGTTACTCAAAGTGGTTATGTTAGATGCACTCCACAGAATCCAGAATAGCCCTGGTGTGCGGTCTCAGTCTTTGAAGTGAGTTTAAGAGTAAGCTGATCCTGATGGGGAGCATGACTAGGGGTATTGGTCAGGTCACTCCTGCTTGTAAGCATCAAGGGGAAAATGTTTTATGAGATTTATGATACTACTAGAGATTCCTCTCTCATGTCAGCCCCTCCAAGAACTGGGATGAAATGGTTATAGCTGTAAGAGGGATGTTTTTGATGATGAGAAAGGGGCTGGTAGCACAGCCAGCCCACCCACTTTTCCTGGAGTTGTGTGCTCTTTCTCTGGAGAGACTCTGGGCACTGGACTGCCCTTCAGGATTTTGTGCTTTGTGCATCTTTTTATTATAGGTTTTTAATTTGCAGTAGCTTTGTACTGGGGAAGTTGGGAATCTCTGGGTTGTTGAGCTTCTGAGCTCTATTACTGAAAACGTGTGTGCATCTTGTGAAGAAATCAGAATATAAACTAGACAGCCTGCAGCAGGGTGTCTCGATATAGCAGCAGCAGTATTCCTTAGCAGGAAGGACAGGCAAACCACTGGCAGCACTTACCTTGATAATAAAAGAGTATCTTGATGATTGTGACACGCAGTGTAGTCCAGTCTAGGACTAATTAGTAGGAGCCGAGTGAATCTTTATTAAAACAAAAAAGCAGATACTTGTTTGTATCTCTTGTCATCTTGTGGGAGCAACCCTAGGGCATTTGGTGAGGTGAAGGATATCCAAATTAGCAAAAAACACTGTAATGAGAGGACTGAGTGTTCTAGTAAATCACACATTATTGGTAAGAATATTCAAATGAGAACAGACAGGTTATTGATGTGCCAATTGGTCCATTAATCCTCAGCTGTGGTGGTTGTGGATTCTAGTAAATCACACATTATTGGTAAGAATATTCAAATGAGAACAGACAGGTTATTGATGTGCCAATTGGTCCATTAATCCTCAGCTGTGGTGGTTGTGGATTCTAGTAAATCACACATTATTGGTAAGAATATTCAAATGAGAACAGACAGGTTATTGATGTGCCAATTGGTCCATTAATCCTCAGCTGTGGTGGTTGTGGATTCTAGTAAATCACACATTATTGGTAAGAATATTCAAATGAGAACAGACAGGTTATTGATGTGCCAATTGGTCCATTAATCCTCAGCTGTGGTGGTTGTGGATTCTAGTAAATCACACATTATTGGTAAGAATATTCAAATGAGAACAGACAGGTTATTGATGTGCCAATTGGTCCATTAATCCTCAGCTGTGGTGGTTGTGGATTCTAGTAAATCACACATTATTGGTAAGAATATTCAAATGAGAACAGACAGGTTATTGATGTGCCAATTGGTCCATTAATCCTCAGCTGTGGTGGTTGTGGATTCTAGTAAATCACACATTATTGGTAAGAATATTCAAATGAGAACAGAGAGGTTATTGATGTGCCGATTGGTCCATTAATACTGAGCTGTGGTGGTTGTGCCTGGCAGCAGATAGCTCAATCTCTGGTCAAATAAGTAAGAGTTAAACCCCCAGCAGTGGCTCGGAGCAGCCAAAACTGAGTTTCCAGGGGCTGCCTATAGAAAGGTGTGAAAGCTGTGGCTCTGATCAGATGAAAGGCAAGGCCGTCCATGCCTGCTGAACAGAAAACTTGTGCATGTCATTTTTCATGCCTGGGGAGAAACGGAACTCTTTCTTCGGATGAGTCCTAAGGGAAGGAACCAGGGTAAGTGCCTGCTTGTTCTTTCTCTCCTTTTGCTTCAGGCCTGCCGTGTGTGGGCAGTTGATGTTCTGCATACAGAGAGTCTGACGCATAAAAGACTTGTCTGATTCTCAGTGCATGTGATGTGGAGGATAAACAACGTGGGAAGATGTGGTGGTGTGAAATCTCACATGTTCTTCACTGGCAGCTGAAGTGGATTTTATTTTCATGCAAAACAATTGCTTGCTTTTCCCCATGACTCTTGAATTTATCCTTCATTGCAGTCGTGGAAGCAAGCTTAGCTTGCTTCTTTAATATTTGATTTTGGAAACTGACAAATATTAGATCTAGAGGTCAGTCCACAGCACTAACATCTGTTAGTGGCCTCAGGAAGATCAGACAGATAGTGACACTTTTGCCTTGTTATGTAGTCATGAAGTACTTTTGGAGATTGAGTTGAGTCCTTGAAGACTCCAAATAAAATAATTTCTTGGAATAGGGATTTGCCTCTATGCTTGCGCTGTGTTTTGTTTGGCTTTGTCATGGGTTTCAGAATAGAAGGCTATAATCCTGTAACAGTGGTTTTGTCCTTTACAAGAATGACAAATTCAACTATAAATAGACTCTTTATTCTACTCTGAATAGTTTTGAAATGTTAATACATATTTTGTTATGAATTTAGAAATTGTATTGCTTGCTACAACGGCATTCTAGTAGGTATAAAAAATATTGTGAAGTGTTTTTAGAAACAAGCATCTAAGATATTTTCTGGTACTTGTGGAGAATATTAAGATGGTGAAGTTTAGTCAAGTAGTCTACTTTGTCTTGCTAGTAGAGGGAAAAAAAAGGAAACAACTTTCATTGTGAGCTGAAATTTCATTTGTAATAAAACACAAAGTGCCATGGTGGCTTGTACCTTACTAACACAGCTTACAGCAGTACATCTTCCATCAGTTCTGGACTGTGTGCAGTTCTGCTTGGTGTTGAATTTTTTTTTTCTTGTCTGCAGCCTTTGTGTCTGTATTCCCCTTTGCAGAATAATGGGGAGGAAAAATGGGCAGCAGCTCTAAACATCATGAAAGTCTGTTTACTGTGCAGAAATGGCAAGATAAGCAATGCTTTGAGGGGTTTAGCAGCAGACAGGAGGAAAGATGGAGCCATAGGTCTAAAGTGCCAATACATGATGGATGTCCATTTGGCCATCGGGA